>PVIA01003758.1:0-158384 GCA_004024845.1 Tonatia bakeri
AAAAAAAAGAAAGAAGGAAATAAAGGAAAACTAATTGAAACAAAGAACAATTTACAGGGAAAAAACAGTAGAGTGGAAGAAGCTGAGAATCATATCAATCATTTGGAATATAAGGAAGCAAAAAACAACCAGTCAGAACAACAAGAAGAAAAAAAGATTGAAAAAAGAGGATAGTGTAAGCAGCCTCTGGGACAACTTCAGGAATTACAACATCTGCATCATAAGGTACCAGAAGAAGAGATAGAACAAGAAATTGGAAATCCATTTGAAAAAATAATGAAAGAAAGCTTCCCTAATTTGTTGAAGGCAATGGACATGCAAGTCCAGGAAGCACAGAGAGTCCCAAAGAAGATGAATGCAAAAAGGCCCACCCCAAGACACATCATAATTAGAATGCCAAAGATTAAAGAGAAAGAGAAAATCTTAAAAGCAGCCAGGGAAAGTAGTTACCTACTGGGAAGTTTCCATAAGACTGTCAGCTGATTTCTCAAGAGAAACTTTGCAGGCTAGAAGAGATTGGCAGAAATATTGAAAGTCATGAAAAACACAGACCTACAGCCAAGATTGCTTTACCCAGCAAATCTATCATTTAGAATGAAAGAGCAGATATACAGCTTCCCAGACAAGAAAAAAACTAAGAGAGTTCATCATCACAAAACCAAAATTATATGAAATATTAAAGGGACTTATTTAAGAAAAAGAAGATCAAAACTATGAACAATAAAGTGGCAATAAATACATATCTATCAACAACTGAATCTAAAAAACAAACTAAGCAAACAAGAACAGAGACAGAATCAGGAATATAAAGAGCTTTTGATGGTTGCCAGATGAGAGGGGGTTGGTGGGATGGGTGAAGAGGTAAGGAGATTAAGAAGTACAAATGGGTAGTTACAGAATAGCCATGGGGCTGTAAAGTACAGTATAGGAAATAGAGTAACCAAAAAACATATATGCATGACCATGGACATGAACAATGGTGTGGGGATTGCTTGAGGGTGTGGGGGTGCTGGTTGGAGAGGGACAAAGAAGAGAAATTGGGACAATTGTAATAGCATAGTCAATAAAATATAATTAAAAAATAAACTTAAAATATAGCTCTAATGCTAACTGAGCCAATACTTTTACTGTCTGTTTCATTATACACTTACTAGGTTTAAGGTTATTTTTCAAAAAAAATTATCTTAGCTTTCTATAGATTATTTGAATGTAATTATTTTGTTTTAAAAAAGAAAGAAAGAAAAGGTATTCAAATGCAGAAAACTTTTTTTTATATCTCATTAAGTCTGCAAACTAGCTCATTATGCAACTTTTCTTAAATTTCAGAATTGTGTTGAAGGTCATGAATTCTTTCAGAAAAAGAAAATGAGATGCTACTTTCCCAGTGGAAATTCTACAGAATTATTTTTTATCACTTTTTCCATTAAAAGGACACTTGTATAAATTAATGATAGTTTCTGTGATTGTTTAAATCCCAACTCAGGGACAGGCTCTGTGTTCAGTAAGCACTCTTCATGAATTATCTCCTCTATATATACTCATAACAAGTAGAAATATTATTATAGATTACACAGTTAAGAACTAGAATTTAATCAAAAAATTTCTAAAACCTCCAAAGACAATATGTTCAAACTAAGGTTTTCCTGATTTATAGGAAAATGTCTATATAATATCACATTCAGATTCTAAATTTTGTTTTTCAGTCTTGTGTTCAAACTTTCAAAGAATGTTTTTTAAACTAAAATTTTTCTATTTTTTGCTAAAAGGGAAATACTTTTTCTTTTGAGAAAATGAAAGAATAACCAAAGTAACAAAGTTACTACAATCAATTCCTCACAGCATAACTATATATCCAAGCCCTAGTAAATCATATCTTTGGTTTCTTGGAACCACTTTAGACTATGACAAAGAGATAAAAGTCATGTGGGAACATGTCTAGACCCTGAACTAAAACAAATCAGAAGGCAAAGAGCTAGACTGACATGAAGTGGGAACTGAGCAGACAGATGTAGCTAAACCATATATTTCTAAATGAGAAAATAGTGTCTCTCATTTATCCATGACAAGATAACAAATAAGTTTTATCTCATGTGTGAACACCATCTGGATTGATAGCAGCTGCCGGGAGTGTTGTGCTGAAAGAGATTCAAAGGCTCTCCTTGGGCTCAGCCAGAAAGTGTTAGGGGAATTTTGACATGTCTAATTTGGGTATAAATTAGGGAGTGGTAACATAATGCTATGTATCTGCTACATTTTAACTATAAGACAAAGAAGAAATGAGCAGTAATGGTTACTAAGTACTTGTTTTGTATTAGGTGCTTCATACACATTCTCTTATTAACTTCTCATGGATCCAAAGGGGTAAACATAATCTACATTTTTAAGATGAGCAAAATCATTCTCTCAGAGATATTTGGAGAAAGAGGGAAAGAAACAATGACTCTAGGATAGAGAGAAGGGAAGGCGATGTGCAAATTACCATTCCTAACAGTGAAAAGTTTGTGAGTTGGGCTGTTGTCATTCATGAAGAACCTATGTACACTAATGTCTTCCTTTCTCATTCCTTCTAGTGCCCCCAATGTTTCTTATATTTCAGTATCACAAGTATTCATCAGTCTAAATTGTCTCATTCTTCAAGATACACCATTATGCTGATTATACCTTCTTTATAAATGAAAAATAATTTTTCCCTTTGTAAATTATATTAGAGTTTGAAAGGAACTTTATTCAAACTCTCTAATTACTGCTCCTAGACCACAGAGAATGTTTTAGAACAATTGAAATGAAAACATGCTAGTGAAGGAGTATAGAACTCACGAGCAGTCTCAGCTACCAAGCTACCCAGATGCTGATAACTTGATCTGTATCTTGATTAATCACTCTAGGCCTTAGTTTTCCTGATAGGGGGCTGGCCTGTCCCTCTAAAGTCTTTGTTGACTCCCAAATGTTAGCATTCTTAATAATTCAAATGTAACTCTTACTAGAAAGAGTCAGAGGCTTTACCATCAATAGTAAATAATGTTAGCTGGGAATAAATAATAAATATTTTCTTTGTTTCTGTTTTTAACCACTTGAGATAATGTTAAGACATACTGGACATCAACCAGCTGAATGCTCCGTAGTGGTCCCAGAGACCAAGGAGGGCCATTTATTCACTCAGCCTTTGTGTACTGACCACTGGCTAGAGATAAGGCTGTGTAAATTTGAAAAGATTTTAAAGCTGTATAAATTTGCTATAAACATATAAATAATAAAGGTACTTTAGTAACTAAAACATATAGCAGAATGTAAAAACAAACTGTGAAAGTTATACAGATAAGTTACCATGGGAGGTAAGAGGAAGGGCAGAGTATTTCCTAGAGGCCATGGAACTGGTAAAAGACACGTCCATGGATCAAGCCTCATGAGCAGGCCTTCAAAAATAAGGAAGTCTCAGTCACATAGAGAAGAGTGTGAACAGGATGGTGAGCCAGAAGATGGCCTACCATGAGCAAGACCAGAAGGTGAGCAGGTGCAGAAATAAGGGGAGGAAAGTAAAAACATTCATCCTGGCTGAGGTGAAAGGTCCTTGGAAAGGACTAGTAGTAAACAATAATGGAAAATTGTACAGAATCTTTAGTGCCAAGCATGGAGTTAAAGACTTTATTTTCTGATTTAAATCTTTTTGAGCAGGAGAATAAAAATCCTTGCCATCTGTCTGATAAATCTGGCAGCAAAATGTATGGTGAATTGGACCGACAAGATCCTGGGGATGAGGAGGTCAATTAGGAACTATCTTCATGTCCAACTAAGAACTAACAAGTGCCTAATTAGCATAGAGAGAAAGAGAAAGGGGAACATATGCAAAACTAATAATAATCATTATACTCCCATCTATTGGGTGTTTAGTGTGCACTCTGCACTGTTCAAAGAGTAAGGAAATAATTCATTTAATCCTCACAATGGTGCTGTGAAGGAAGTTCTACTTTTCAGTTTTGTAGGTGCAGAAACTGAGGCACAGAAATGTTAAACATCGCCTAGGTTTACCCATTAAGAGATGCAACCTCTAGTTCCAGAACCCTGTTTCTTAACCATTCCAAAATGAGATTGATATAACATGGCCATTGACTGATGATAAGAGGCAAGGAAGAAGGAAGAATCAAAGTTGAGGCTGAGATTCCCAGCCTGGTTGCCAAGAGGATGGAGAAGCAATTGTCAAAATATGGAGGAGGGAAAAGGTGGGACGGATTTAGAAGAAAGATTATGAGTTTAGAGTCTATTACTTTGGAATAGCAGCCACGAATGAAGGTATGTGAGGGGGAGTTGGGGGCCAGTGACACAGAGTCTGTTCAGGGAGAAAGTTGGTATACCCCTCCCCAGGCAGGGTATAGCAAGAGGAGCCTGTGGTCAGGGCCTGCTCAGACACTGACACAGAGAAGAAGATCTGGATGGGATGAAAAACAAAGATGGTCTGCAGAGAAAGGGAATGAGATTGGAAAGTACATGCTCTGGAAACGAAATAAAAACTGGCTCCAGAAGGAAAAATGAAGATGTCAATGAAATTAGGGAGGAGAGAGCAACAGGCGAAGCCATCTAGGAAAGCCATTTCCTTCTAGTGAGTTTGATATTTCATACTAACCCCAGAGAAGCGATGTCATTTCTGCAGGGGCTTACCGTATGATCAGTGATACGGAGAAAATCTGATGTCATTGAATGTAATGTGTGCTAATGAAGGACAAATGAGCAAATCATTACCTAGATTCTGATTTTTTCATGGATTATCTGCATGTATATGTAATAAGAAAAATAATAAGCACGTAAGCAGAATATGTAATAAGTAAAACAAATTTTCCCAACTTACCTTTACCATGTACTCAATTCTTTCAAAATACAATACTAAGTGATCAATTTGACTGACTAAGGAAGTACCCCATGGTGTCATTTAGCAGATAAAGCACACTGTGGACCTCTCAGCCCCACCTACTATTGCATACACTGTTGCTCCCCAGACAAAATATGTGAGAAATTTGTTTTTAAATTTAGTAAGGGAAAAGAGTTCCATCGCTGTCCCCATTGTGTGACAGCTAGCTTTACCACAGAAGATGTGTGGCCTCATGCCAGGTAAACCAAGGATGTGGGCTCAATAGTCGTCCCTGCCCAACTCTCCCCTGGCTGGTCAAGCTGACTCAGACCCAGTCCTCTCAGCTTTCGGCCACAAGACCCAACTTAAATTGAACCAGTGATTAGGAATCATATGTCCTCAGAGAAGGACACAGGGCAGGAGTCAATTATGAAGGAATGTAGAAGCACATTTATAATTCCAGTTCTCCCTGCTTTGCAGAGGTAACCCTGATATTTACGAGAATAGGCAATGACCACCCCATAACAACCTAACTGCAGTCCATTTTATGCTGCTACCACACCATTTTCTTTTTTGTGTTCTTTATTGCTTTTTGGTTGTTTTGGCTGTCAATAACACCTAGGAATGCAATGATATAAGCAACATAAAATGCTGGAAGGAAGGAGAAAAGTCAGTGATTAAAAGTCAGAGATTCCTATTTAGAAACCGAAATACATGCCAGTTATGTCATCACACAGACTAGCCCTTGCTTTGGCACAGCCTCAGGTTTGGTGTCTCTGTTCCCCTGGAGCCCTCCTGCATCTGCCTTCTGACTAACAGAATTCAGTGCAGGTCAGGGCATGGCTGCCTTTTGATAGGACACATTTAATTCCCAGCAGGGAAAATTAACTGTCTTCACAACACTTTCCTTGATCTAAATATATTGTATATTTAATTCTAAATCATCTACTAATTTGCTTTTGATTTTCCCAATAATTATTATTGCTTAAAATTATGTCAGTAAAAGAGTTTTTGATCCCTGAAAAGCTAATTTTGACAGCAGGTGCTTTTTATGCCTAATTTTTTATATAAAGCTCATTATCACTAAATGGTAAATTGCAGCTGTTTGGAGGGTATGGTAGCTCCTGATGATAGTTTGATTGATTAATGGAGCTCTGATTCCACTATGCTAAAGAGTCTAGTCTGTTGGGATTTCCAAAAGCCATTATTAAAATTCCTAATATCGGCTCATGTTAGTTCACTTGGTCGCCAACCATCAGCCATGAGGTAATTTTTTTTGTAAAGTACAAAGACAATTATCTTTTCCTTTTTGGTCAACAAATTTTAAAAAATAAACAAAACATTTGTGTGTGGCTTCAAATAATATGTTTCTTCAGCTTCTAACTCAACCAGATATGCTTTGAAGACAACTAATTTAGGCAAAGTGTTTTGTTTGAGGGATATTATTATATTTAAAGAGGAACAGGAGTTCTTTAGATTTAAACAATATATGATGAGGGCAATCCATACAAGACTTTTCATGTTTTAAAAAGTAATACTTATCTTAGAAACCCAATTTTGTCATTTTCTCCAAAGTATACAATAAACATAAAAGTGAGCAGATGTGGTCATTTAGCCTTAAAACTCATGCAGTCTTTAGGTTAAAGACTCTGTGGACCCATGTCCAGCTACCTTTGCTTTCCATCAGAAAGAAAGATGCTGAATACATCAGTTGTAGGAACATCTGTCCTTCTTGGGAGCCTAACCTGACAGAGGAAGAACATGAGCAACTGCCTCACCCGTCCTACTTCTTTTCAAACTTCTGAAAGATAAGCAGCTGCATGGTCTTTGGCAAGGCCCTCAGCTTCTTGATGCTACGATGGCTTAATCTATGAAATGGTGCTGATGATATAACCTGATTTTATGAAAACCCAAATAACATAGCCTACACTAACTTCTTAGAAGCATTACTGTCACATATGAAATACATAGGCTATTTAATACACGTTATTAAAGAACCACACATTTTTTTATTGAGCTTCTCAGAGTCAGGCAATCTATTCATGAAAGAATGAAATATAATCTCTCTAAGGTCAAGGTCAGTCAGCAAACTGCAACCTGTGGCAGAATGTTTTTGCTTGGCCCCAAAGCTAAGAATTAACTGTATATTTTCAAAGGGTTATTAAAAAAATACAAAGAATAATATGCAAGAAAGACCTGTAGAGCCCTCAAACTCTAAAATATTTACTATTTGTCCCTTTACAGAATAAATTTTCCAAGTCCTGGTCTGGAAAGCTCTCCGTTTAGTAGGAGAAACTAGTGAGCACTGTGGTAGGAGCTCCATGAGGAACAGAAATGTTCTGGTGAGGGAATCCTAAGCTATTAATCTTGCCAAGGACAGTAGGGAGAAAGTCACAGAAGAGGTTGTATTTCAACTAGGACATAGAGACTTGCGGAGTAGGTAAGTTCACATCAGCCTGAGAAGGGATAGGGGTATGCACAAAGAATAGAAATGACCAAAACATGAGGGTGGTTTAGCCCAGGAGTTGTGGTTCAATCAAGTTAGGCTTGATTATAGAGTACCCATGTGTGTGGGATGTGGGATGGGGAAGCGGAGAGTTAATAGCCAAACATGCATGTGGAAAGAGCCATAATGTGAAGGGCCTTAGACATGCTAATAAAGGTTAGAATTTTGATTTCAGGATACAAAGTATCACCAAATGTTTTTCAGTAGGAGCATGACAAAATTAGACTAGAGATTTAGAAAAATAATTTAGGCAGCAGTACAAAAAATAAATTTTAAAGAAACTTTGGTTTGGGGCCAAAATGGAATAATAAGAATCAGAGTTAACCTTCTGCCTGAAACGTATTTTTTAGAAAACTGGATAAAATATATGACCCCAGGTTTTCAGACACTGACAACAGGCAGCACCGATGACTCCAAAGAGCGGGGGTAAATAAGCTGAGCTCGACTGCCTGGAGTCCTGTGCGGAGAACATTTCTAGGTGCTGAAGGATACAATTTGGCCCATAACAAGGATCAAAATCCATCAACAGAAACAGGCTGAGAGATGACAAAAGTTACAGAATTGGTAGACAATACATCAAAAGTCACAACTATAATCCAAATGTCCAAAAAGTGATGTTTGGGCATGTTAAGAAGAGATATAAAAGATATTTTTTAAACATCTAAATTGAACTTCAAGAGACAAAAAATATTACAATGTCAATGATAAAAACTAAATAAGCTAGGATTAACAAAAATTTTGATGCTATGGAAAAAGGTATCAATGAATCTGAAAATATAGTAATAGGAATTATCCAAAATGACACACACGGAGAAAAAAAGCCTCCTTTCCCCTGACAAAAATTTAAATGAGTATTAGTGAGCTGTGAGGAAACTTCAAGCTCTCAAACAGGTCTGCATTGAGTCCCTGAAAGAAAGAAATAAAGATGTTAGACAGAAAAATATTTGAAGAAATAATTTTTAAAATATTTTATTTCTTTTTAGAGCAAACAGAAAGGAAGGAGAAAGAGAGGGAGAGAAACATCAATGTGTGGTTGCCTCTCACACGCCCCGCCACCAGGGACCTGGCCTGCAACCCAGGCATGTGCCCTGACTGGGAATTGAACCAGTGACCCTTTGGTTCACAGCCCGTGCTCAATCCACTGAACTATACCAGCCAGGCAGAAGAAATAATTTTTGAAGACAAAAATTTTGCAAACTGAATATATACTATAAATCCACAGACTCAGGAGTTAAACAAACCCCAAGCATAAGAAGCGTGCATGTAATAACACTAAGTTTCATCATAATCCAATTGGTTCAAAACCAGTGATAAGTAGAAAATCTTAAAAGAAACTGGAGGAAAAGGCAGGAAACTAATAATTGTGCCACATGAAAAAAGTCAGAAAAAGAGAGAGTATTCCACTCATATCAAATTCAAGGACATGCAAACTGATCTGTAGCAACATAAAGAAGATCCATGACTGCCAGGGACAGAGGAAGGTTTGTGGGGAGGGGTGTGAGAGAGCAGCAACAAAGGAGAGAACATGTGCAATTTTTTGAGGATGAAGGTTATGTTCATGATCTTTCTTATGGTGATGGTTTCAAAATTCCTCAGGCTGTACACTTTAAATGTGGCAGTTTATTGTGCATCAATTATAGCTCAGCAAATCTGGGGGGGGGGAAAGATGTTCAGGGTTGAGATGCAGAGGAGCAGGGACTGATCTAGGAGAGAATGACAGTAGACAAAGGAAGACATGATGAAGGTCGGAGCCAGAGAGGTGACTGTGGGAATGAAGAGAATAAAGGCACATGAGGTTCCCTTCTGAGGTGGAGTGGGCAATGGGACAACTGGGTGCGTGGTGTTAGTGGTAACAGTGTTTAGGAACATAGAAGGAGCAGCTGAGTGAAGGGGAAAAGCAATGATCTGAGTTCTAAACATGCCTTACGAGCTTCTAATTACAAATTAAAGAAATTGCTGCATATATAGTGCTTGATTTCAGGAGAGAGATTTCAGTTGGAGATAAAGATTTTGAAATTATAAGCATATACAGTAGAAAATTTAGGCTATGGGATTGGGTGAGAATGCCCAGGGAGAGTCCTTGGATTGAGAAATTAAGGGGTGGAGGGATTGAGCAAAAAGGAAATAAGAACTCATGGACATGGACAATAGTGTGGTTATTGCTGGGGGGAGGGAGTATTAGAGGACTAAAAGGTAATGGGAAAAATGTAAAAAAGATTAAATTTAAGAAAGAAGTAAGTGAGAAAATGGAACCTTGAGAAATACTAATATTAAAGGATGAGTAACAGGCTTTGTTCTCTGAGGGGCTTAGTCCTCTTTTCATCATCTTATACTCTGATTTGAATTTTCCATTCAGGTCCAATAAAAATAAACAAGTGTCTTCAGCAACAAGAAATTTATTTCTCTGCAGGAACTGACAAGATGTGTGCTTACAATTTCAAGTCAATCTTGGATCAAAACAAGAACTGTTTCATTGAATTCTCACGTGCCGTACAAAATACATGCCTAATTCTTTTCAGGGTGCACAATGTTCCTACATGTTGCTCTGTTTGGTGAGAGAGACAGCAGAAAACTGGGAGCTGCAGAACAGAAGACTGCACTAAATCTGAGAAGGCAAGCTTCCTTATCCTGGCACATATTTCCGTAGCTCTTATCAAGGTGTACTAAAAGAATATTTTAATGACTATGAAGAAAGAATTATACTTCTCCTTAAGATAATAGAAAAAGAATTTTCCACTCCAAGTTCTTCTGTGCTTACCAAGAAAAAACAAGGTGGTGGAGGTTGTGAGGGGGAGGGTAGGCAGGGGTTGAATTGAAAGCTGCCCTTTACTGACCAAACAAAGAGAGAGAATCTCCCTTCTGGTAAAGCACACCCGCTAGGCCACCACCACTTCCTTCTCTGTCCCACCCCAGTCCCAGCGGCTGCCTGTTCTTAGAGAAAACAAACTGTTCAAATAACCACTGTCTTTAATTGCAAAAATTTATATTTTGATTTCTAAGAAAAAATTCCCAAAAGCCAAAGCCTCTTTATTCTTTGCTCTGTTCAATTAATTCAAATGTCTTAGCTCTGGAAGCATCACAAACTAGTAGGACATAAAATAAGGAGTAGCAGCAGAAGGATCCTTCTTGGATAGTCCTACCCTAAGCCAGGGAGCATCTGCATGGTACTTTGACATTGGGAGGGAAAAACATTTGCAGTCAGACAAAGCTGCTTGTTTCTGTGTGACATTTAACTCAATAGTTTATTTCTTTTTCCACCTTCCATATGTAGACCAAATTCAAACTCACCCAACTCTAACTCATCAAATAGACTCCCCTGCCAATACAAAGATGAAGTCAAGTATTAGACAACACTTGAAGTTTCCTTCTGGGTTTGTATTTGTGGGTCACACCCTGGACTGCCACTATCCCTTGTACCTGGTCAGTCCAGAAATCTAAGTGTTTCTAGGGTGGGCGCAAACAGAAGAGACAATGAGGCTTCAGATACACAGCACAGCAAAAAATGTTCCAAATTTCACTGCACGAGTGTGTACTTAGGACTGCCACGAGGACTTCCCTTCATAAAAAGATAAGCTAGTGGTTCTCAAGGAACTCCTCTGGTGATTACCGCGAAGTCACTAGCCGTCAACTGCCACTTTGCGGTCACAGACAGGAGAGATGACGTGATGAAAAGCAGCAGCATCATAAAGGAATATGCTACACAAACAGATAATAA
The DNA here is from genome assembly GCA_004024845.1 of Tonatia bakeri. Classification (NCBI taxonomy): domain Eukaryota; kingdom Metazoa; phylum Chordata; class Mammalia; order Chiroptera; family Phyllostomidae; genus Tonatia; species Tonatia bakeri. The sequence goes on from PVIA01003758.1 coordinate 11,062, forward strand.
CATCATGTACATTTTTCTAAATCATCTGGGATACACTGTGTTCAAGAAAAACAGTTTAACTGAATGAATACCTGGGAGACAGAGGTGGGTCTGAAGAGCAGGACGAGGACAGCTAGAGCTCAGGGTCCAGTCCCCAAGTATGGAAGGAGTAAAGAGTTAACCTTAAATCTCTTGCAGATTTATTGGTCAAGGTCTTAATATGTTCATCAGGCCTTTTATTTAAGTAGGCATTTTTTGAATTTTTAATAGAGTTAATAGCTTTCCTTTATTGCCTTTAGTGTTGTTTTCTTTCTTACATATTCTCTTTCCTTACTTCTAGCTTTCATCCTTTTCAGAAGACTTAACAGTACTTGGACCTCCTACACGATGATCCTCAAAGAGATTCTGCCTTTGGTTTAGTTAAAACACAATATAAGAGAAAGAGAAATAAGTCTATTTTAAGAATAAAAACATGTAATCCAAAAGAATGGAATTACTCAAAAGAGGCAGCCCCCTGAGGAAATTTATGACAATGACCCATAAAAAGTAATTAAAACATTCCTGGTATACTCCAAAGTAGCCAGAAGAATTTAATTACAAACTTCATAGTTACATTATGAAGATTTACACCGAGGCTGGAAGCAAGAAGTGACGGAGACTGGAAAGACTTAATCACAGAGCATCTTAATTACTTCTCTCTCAGGGAACCGCTTGCCTCCTCTCTCACAGCAGCAGTTTTTTTCAGCCTTTCTGAATAACATTCTCATGAACTTTTTCAAAACCTGAAAGGCTCACAAGTGACACAGATGGGGACTGGTAAAGATGTCATACTCAGATCTTCCGTGAGAAAAGGTAATAGGAGCATCCACACCTAGAAGGGTCAGCAGTCATCACAACACTAGCCACAGCACACACCTAGCAAATCACATTCTGCCTGGTCCATAAACAATGACACTTCCAACACAGTGGCATTTAGAATTCTCCATAAGGCTTTATTTGCTCTCAGATAACTAAGCTCCTACCAACTTCGAGTTCTGCTTTCCTCTGCTCAAGGTTGGAGTCATTAGAAACAAGAGTAGATTAAACAACAAAGACAATGGTATTATTTTCAGGCTTCTTTTACAATATAGCCTCTTCTTAGGAGCAGAGGAAATGGGGCTTATCCTATTATCCAAGACCATGATGCTGACAGTGCTTTCATCTACAAGTTAAAAAAACACACTTAGAAAATGTATGATCTCACATATAACAGTACAAATATAGGAGAGCTCCAGACACATACTGTAGGATAATAAAAAATGTTATTTGGTCTTTGTTCCTGGTTCCTGGCACAGAGCTTCTAAAACCCTTAGAATTTCCTGACAGGAGCATCTTTTGTTGTCCATAAAGAGCCCCTTTCTATCACACCTGAGTTTATACTAATGAGGTCACTTATAGTAGGACCCCTACATTGTCTCATGATGGGCTGGCTACCAGAAAGACCAAGTAACTCAAGGGCTGGAAGTTTTAGCTCTACCTACCAACTTCTGGAACAGGATGGGAGCTAGAAATGCTCTTGAACAATGAGAGTTATGAGCTTCTGGGGTGATAAATGCATCAAGGAGCTGGGAGGATGGCATGACTGGAAAGGGAGGGAAGCTCTGTGAACGCCTCCCCCCACCCCCGTACCTTGACCTACGCATCTCTTTCATTTGTCTGTTCCTGAATTATACCTTTTATAATCAACCCATAGTAGTAAATCTACTGAATCCTGTTAGTCATTTTAACATATTATTGAACCTGGGGTGGGGGTTGTGGAAATCCTCTGATTTACAGCCAGTTAGTCAGGAGCACTGGTGGTCTTGGACTTGGGATTGGCGTGTAAAGTAGAAACAGTCTTGTGGGACCGAGTCCCTAACCTGTAGGGTCTGTGTTAACTCCTGGCAGTTGGTGTCAGACCTGAGCTGGGGCCAACCCAGTTGGTGTCTGGAGAGGTGATGAATTTGTTTGCTGTGAGGAAAAACTCTCACATGTTTGGTGTCAGAAGTGTGTGTAGAAACAGATCATAATACACACTGAGCTGGGTTCTAGTTCAGGTCTTGGCAACTATAACCCACAGGGAAAATCTGGCCTACTTCTTTTTCTTTTGTAAATAAAGTTTTAGTGAAACAAAGCTTTGGCCATCCCTGTAAGTATGACTGTAGCTGCTTTTGTGCTGCAAAAAGAGAGATAAGTGATTGTGCTACAGATCACATGAACAAAGCTTAAAGTAAAGGTTGCTGAACGCTGCTTCACCTCTATATTCCTGTAATTCTCCAGCCTCTGCTCTCTTCCATGGATTAAGTCTATGTACAGACTCTGTGCCTACCCAAGGTCAACAGGTAGATGTTGTTGTATCCAAGGATGACAATATTCTCATTTTTAAAAAGCCATATTTTCTTGTATCTTTTGTAAGAACAAGGGAGCAAGCTTTTCCTAGAAGCACATAGAATACTTCTGTTCATATAGCATTGACCTAAAAAATATCCTAAGCCAATGCCTTGATGGGTCATCAGCAAACAAACAGGAACTGCCATGATTGGTTTAAGCCCATCAGAATCAACTTCCTGGGACAGGGGAATGTTTGGTCTCTCCCAAAGCACTTGGCCATGTGAATGGCCAAATTAAATGTCCAAATTAAATCAGGACTCTGTTAGGACAAGGATGCCAAGGAGAATGAATTGTGGCTACTACTGAAGGGATGAGTTACAGGAAATGCAGAGAAACTGAGCTCGGCGTGGAAACACACATGGAAAAATACTAACGGAAAAATGCAGACAGGCACGGGGAAGATTTCAGAGAAAAACTAGTGAAGTTTTCTACAACTAGTCTTGCCAGTATCCAAAATGGTGAATGTCTATTATTCACATGGCTCTACTATAAAAATAAAAATTATATACTCCCTTGAAGAGTGGCAATAAGAGAAGAACCAAGAGGGATTTGTCCTGGGGAAGACTTTGGAGCCATCCTCTGACCACTTGTGCTTAATAACTATGTGACACACAGTTGATGCAAGTCAGCAATGCAGACCCAAATGCCTTCTAAAAACTATTATAAAAAAGGGTTCATAAGGTATCCTTTCCAAACACACTAATCAACAAATACTTATAACATAAAATACCTTGTAAAATTACAATAGCATATGCAAGTAAGATGTGTTGCTTATCCTCTTACTTCCACAGGAAAACTTCATAATTTCAATATGGGAAAATCATTTTTAAATATTTCCTATGTATAGCTCCTCTCTGATACATGACAGTACATGCATGTAGTTTACATAGAGGCAAGTCTGGACAGACTGCAGAATATTCTTTCAGTTGAATAATTTTATAGGTTCCGACCATCACTGACATGTATATTTGTTACCACCCATATAGCACTTAGGCATACACTGTTCTACTTTATTAATGGTTTCACAAAATTATAAACCCCCTGAAAGATCATATATCCCCTCTGGGGTAAGTATTTTGTTTCCTCCTGATAAATTTTGTTCATAATAGGGACTCAGCATAAATTAAATAAAGAACTCTGTTTTTTTTTTTTTGCAATTCAAATTTTTAAAAAGATTTGTGTTTCAAAATCTTATCTGTAAGTTTTAACTTAAAAGTTGGGTCAATTTCTCCCCTTAAAACAATTGTTAAAGATTGTACTTAGGTCTCTAGAATAGTCCACAAAAGCTTCTTCAGCAAATAATGCAGCTTATATAGTTTACTCTGACAATGACAAGCAGTGAAATACCATGCTAAGGGAGGGCCACGGTGATCCCTCTAGAAATTTGTGGTTTAGAGTATTATGCTAAGTAAAATAAGCCAGTCAGAGAAAGACAAGTATTATATAATTTCACTAATATGTGGAATCTAAAGAACAAAATAAATTAACAACCAAAATAGAAACAAACTCATAGATACAGAGAACAGACTGGCAGCTGTAAGATGGGAGGGATGTTGGGGTCTGGGTGAAAAAGGTGAAGGAATTAAGCCAAAAAAAACCCCTCATAGACACAGACAATAGTATGGTGATTACCAGAGGGGAGGTAGGGATGGGGGAAGGTAGAAGAGGGTCAAGGGGGGTAAATGGTGATGGAAGGAGACTTGACTTGGGGTGGTGAACACACAATACAATGTACAGATGATATATTATAGAATTGTACCCCTGAAATCTATACATTTTTATTAACAAATGTCACCCCAATAAATTTAATTTAAAAAATTTTTAAAGAATATTATTTTTTTCATTGTCCTTGAAAAGTAAAAGCATTCAATTGTCAGCAGGGCAAGAAGCGCCTCCACAATTAAAAGCATTACAACCAGAGAACACTGATCCCAGACCAAAATGGCACCTATTTTATGATCACTAGGACCAAAAAATTCTCTTTTTGGCTTTTTGTGTCAGAATATGCTGAAAAATCACACCAGCAGTTTTTATCTAATGAGTTCAAATAAATTAATATTTTCATTTTGTTTGATTCCTTTCTGGAAAAACTTTGCATGCCAATTGCATTGGAGAGAATGGAGCAAAATGAGAAATACACCATTTATCAATTAAGGAGGACAATATTTTTTTAAAGTATTGGTACACCACTTAAAGTATGTTAAATATAAGTATTCAAGCTTACACTGGTTTTAGGTCTTATTTCTAAAGTGTTTTGATAAAGAGGAATCTTTTTTAGGATCAAGTCTCATAAGTATCCAAACAATTTTTCTCTTCTTTTTGCTTAGGTACCTATTACAGATACAGAAATGGTTTTAATAGTCCATACTGTGCCTCTGTTTAGCAAATCAAAACTAATTCTTAGAGTAAGATCCAAGTCATGGCTTTTGCTCCCAGCAGCTAGTTTTATAATTAGCATAATTATCAAAGGTGGCTGAAAGGGGAAGTCCTGTCGTTTATTTCCCAAGGCTGTGCCCTGGGATGCTTCACCAGTGTTCTTCACTAATGGAAACAGCAGAGACTGCAAAGCTAGCTTTTCTGTTGAACTCAGAACAGAGTTAATTTCCAATATCCTAGTTACTTACACTTTAAGAGTAGCTCAGGGTTGATTCCATATTCACCAATATGTTTCATTAAAAGCACATAAAGCAAAATTACTGTCTAGTAATATTTTACCTAACTTCTTCATAATCAACAGATTTAAGGTAAAAAAAGGAATATTTGGTGATTATTTGTAGAATAAAGGATGTATTGTTTGCAAAAGTGACACCTGCTCACTAAGAAATCAAATAATAACAGAGAATTTTAATATCACCTTGATTTCCCAAGTTACCACTGATGTTTGATAGACAACTTTTTAGACATCTCTCTATAAACATGGACCAATTAAAGATGGGCAGATAGATTTATGAGTAGATGGACATTGTTTCAGTAAGACAGATCCATATTATATATTCTACAATACTTTTGAATAAAAAGCTGGAGATAATTTACTTGAATTTAACAGAAGAAAGTAATGTGAAATTAAAAAAAAATACTTAATCTTAGTTTAGACAATCTTTCAATGTTAAAAATGTAATATATAAAACCTTCAAGAAATGAGAACAATTTTCTTAGGCAACATCCAGTGATGTCTTATACTCCTATAAGACAAAGTTCTTATAAGAGAACATTAAATATACAAAGTTCTTGTAAAAGATTAAATATACGAAGGTCTGTCTAGAAAAAGTCCAGCCATTGTTAGCATAATAAGAACAGTTTTTGCAACATTGATGTAACCTGGCAGCCAAGAAGATGGACTAGAATGCCCATGTGTAAACAATTATGACTTCACTGTACTAGTCAGTAGGGGCAGGAGACAACATTGAGGAAGCATGTGTACTGTGTGGCCATCACATTCAAAATGACTGAGTGAGTAGAGCAACAAATCTGCATCAAATTTTGCATTAAGTTTGAACATTCCTCTGTGGAAACAATTCAGATGATTCAGAAGGCAGCAGCTATGGGCAACTGGTGATTGGCAGCTTCATTACAACAATGTGCCTTCTCATGCATCGCGTATCATGCATAGTTTTTTGGTGAAAGAGCAAATCACCTAGGTGACTCAGCCCCCTTACCACCCAGATTCAGTGTGCTGCAACTTCTGGCTTTTCCAAAACTGAACTCACTTTTGAAAGGGAAGAGATTTCAGACCATTGATGAGATTCAGGAAAATATGATGGGGCAGCTGATGGCAAATGGAGAAGTGTGTGAGGTCCAAGGTGCCTACTTTGAAGGGGACTGAAGCATCACTGTCCTGTGTACAATGTTTCTTGTCTCCTCTTCAGTAACTGTCTCTATGTTTTGTAGTACATGGCTGGATACCTTCTGGAAAGGCCTCATATGTCTTACATTTATTCCTACTTAACCTTCCTTTACATCTTTTTTGTTAGTTTTTTTATGTGTTAAATACTTATAATATTCCTAGTGTCTTCTATAATCAAAATTCTCACAATGGTTTCAAGTTTTAAAGTTACAAGATGCAAAAATTAGCATCAATTTTTTCACAACATCTTTTCCGTTTTTTCTTTATTTTGATTCACCACTTGGTAGCCTGGATTTTGTAGTAAAGTAGATATTTTAAAATTCTATTTGTCTGATTTATTTCATGTTGAGGATGTCAGTCTGTTGCCTTTACACTTCAAACATAATTTCACTTGGTACACAGCTTTTAGTTCATATTTATTTACTTTAAACATTCTAGATCATTTTCAACTGTCATATATTACTTATTGTTGCTATGGAGAAGGTATTTAGGGTTAGAGTGCTGAGAAAACATGAATATATCCTACAATTTAAAAAATTAATACAGAAGATAAGCATTCTGAATGTTGTAAGGGGTCAGCCACAGGATCTTATTTATTAAATTAAAGAGACTAAGTGAATAGTAAGTATCATTTCTTCTGCAGGCCTACATTTGCCAAGTTATTTTCTCAATTGCATAAAAACATTTAAGTGCCAACTATGCTACACAAGTGCTGCAGGTGATTGAATCTGGCAATTCCAAAGTTACTTTCTTACTCTTGAAATGACAATATGATAATATCCACAACATAATTATTATATCAAGTAAGATAAAGTATAAGCCAATTACCAAAAAGTGTGCCAAACACAATTGGTCAGTAAATCAGACATATGCAGTTGTTTAGACGTGACTGCTTAACAACTACCTGGGAAGACAGGTGTCTGATTTGGAACATTTACTAATTTCCATGGTGTAAATACTCTCACTGTAGTTGCTGTCAATCTACCAACATGATTTCACTAACCAAGTAGCTCAGAAGAGATGTGCACAATCAGAGAATCACTGTATTTATGCAGACAACAGAAAAAGAGAAAAACACTAAAGTGAGTAAAAGAGAAACTTTAGGGCTTAAAGTTTCCTAGGGGGTGTGAAAAGAAAGAGATAACCTCACAAATGAATACAGGATTAGTTTTAGATAACAAGGAAACCTGGTTAAAGAAAATTTTTGAAGAGGTGATTTTTAGGCTGATTACCAAAGAATGAGTAGAGATTGCCAGGTGAAGTTGGAGTAAGGCATTCTAGAAACTGGAATCCAAGGCCCCTGAAATGGGGAAAGCATGTTTCAAGAACTAAGGAAGGGATTTTTCTGATATTTACAGTGGAAATGTGGTCGAGATCCCAGAGTCACAAGGGTATATGCCAATATCCAGGGTCTCCACAGCTGCTCAAGGGCCCAGATCTGGCCCCTTACTTATGTTACTTGCCTGTACTGCTGGCTCACCTGCAGGGAGCTCCCTCAGCTGTGTACCTGCAGCCTGCTGGCTTGAATCTCACAAACCTCCACTGCGTGCAAACACCCATGGTGAGACCCTGCTGGTGTGAGAGTGACAGCTAACAGTGACAACTGGCCCCTATCAATACAGAGATAACTGCTTTTTTTTTTCTACCACCAAAAAACAGTTAGAACTAATAAATGAATTCAGTAAATTGTCAGGATTAAAAAAATTAACATATAAAAATTAGTTGTGGTTCTACATACTAACAGTAAAAAATATGAAAAAAAATGTTTTAAAACTACCATTTACAAATAACATCAAAAACAACAAACTACTTAGGAATAAATTTAACCAAGGAAATAAATGGTTGATATGCTAAAACTTCAAGACATTGATGAAAGAAGCTGAAGAAGATACAAGTAAATGGAAAAATATTCTATGTTAATGAATGGAAGTTAAGAGTGTTAAAATGTTCATGCTACCAAAAATCATCCATAGATTCAATGCAATCCTTATCAAAATTCCAATGGCATTGTTTGAAGAAGAGAAAAAAATATTTAAATCTGTATGGAACCACAAAGGTCCCTGAATAGCCAAAGAGATCTTGCAAAAAAATAAGAAAGCTAGGAAGATATTTCCTGATTTCTAACTATGACACAGTTATAGTATGACACTGGCATAAAACAGGCACACAGACAAATGGAACAGAACTGTAAATCACATATATTTGATGAGGGAGTCATGAATGCTCAATGGGAAAAGAATGGTTCCTTCAATAAATGGTACTGGGAAAATTGGATATTTACATTGAAAAGAATGAAATTGAATCCCTATTTTACGCCACTGAAAAAAATTAATTTGAAATGAAGTAAAAACTTCAAAATAAGACCTGAAACCATAAAACTTCCAGGAGAGAACAGGAAAAAGCTTCCTGACATCAGTCTTAACAATGATTTTTTTAGATACGACACCAAAGAAACAAGCAACAGATTGAAAACCAAATGGATCACATCAAACTGGAAAACTTCTGCGCAGCAAATGAAATGATCAACAAAATAAAAGGTAATTATGGAATGGGAGAAAATATATGAAAATAAAGGGTTAATACCCAAAACATACACAGAACCTATACAACTCTAGAGCAAAAGCAAAAAAATAATCTAAATTAAAAATGGACAAAGTACATAAAAAGGTACTCAACATCACCAAACAGAAAGGAAATGCAAATCAAGCCACAACAATATACCACCTCACATCTGTTAGAATGGCTGTTATCAAAAACACCAGACAAATGGTTATTGTCATTATTTACTATTAAATAAAATGATCTTTTTAATAGTAATAAATTCTGGCAAGGATGTAGAGAAAAAGAAACTGTGGTGTACTGTTGGAAAGAATGTAAATTGTACAGCTACTGTGAAAACAGTATGGGGGTTCCTCAAAGGTTGAAAGTAGACAACCCTTCCCCCCTTTCCCCCCATCATCACTTCCCACCTGTCCTCTGGTTACCATCGGTTTCTTAATTTCAGTATCCCTGGTTGTATTTGTTTGCTTGTTTGTTTTATCATTTAGGTTCCACTTATAGGTGGTGGGGGGAAAACGGAGACAACTGTACTTGAACAACAATAAAAAATCAATTAAAAATAAAAATAAAATAAAATCATTTAAAAAATTTGAAAATAGGACTATGATGTGACTCAGCCCTTCCACTTCTGAATATATATCCAAAAGAAATAAAATCGCTACATCAAAGAATATCTGTACTCTCATGTTTATTGCAGCATTTTCACAGTGAAAATGACCAAAGTGTCAAAGATAGAAAATTAGACTAAGAAAAGGAGATATATATATATATATCACAACACATGTATAATCTTACCATTTGCATCATTATGAATGGACATTGAGGGCTTTGTGCTAAGTGAAATAAAGACAAGTAGTGTTTAATCTTATTTATACATGGAATCTAAAACATCAAACTTATAGAAACAGAGTAAGTTGACAGTTACCAGGAGTTGGGATGGGGAATATGGGGAGATGTTTGTCATAAGGTACAAACTTTCAGTTATAAGGTTAATAATCTCAGGGTTCTTATATGACAGCATGATGACTATAGTTAACAATATTGCATTATATATTTGAAAGTTGCTATGAGAGTAGATCTTAAATGATCTCATCATAACCGCAGCAAAAAATGTGAAGGCTGTGTTAACTAACTTTATTGTGGTAAACATTTATGTGTGTGTGTGTGTGTGTGTGTATCAAATAATCACATTGTACACCATAAATGTATACAATGTTATACGTAATTATATCTCTACAAAGATGGGAATGAAATTTAAGAACAATGACAAAAGAATAACAGGAACTAAGAACCTATCCTGAGCAAAGTACTAGAAGTCCTAATCATAGCAATCAGACAAGAAACAATAAAAGGCATCCAAATTGAAAAAGAAGTAAAACTCAATATCTGCAGATGACATGCTACTGTATGTAGAGAACCTTAAAGATTCCACATAAAAACTACTAGAACTGATAAACAAATTAAGTAGCAGGATATAAAATAAATATCCAGAAATCAGTTGCATTTCTATATACCAATAATGAACTATCAGAAAGGGAAACTAAGAAAACAATCCCAGTCACAATTGCTTCAAAAAGAATAAGAAGATAAAAAATGACTGGAATCATTTACTGTGTTCGTGGATTGAAAGAATTAACATAATTAAAATGTCCATACTACCCAAAGCAATCTATAGATTCAATGCAATTCCTATCAAGACATCAATGGCATATTTAACAGAACTACAACAAATATTCCAAAAATTTATGTGGAACTACAAAAGACCCTGAATAGCAAAAGCAATCTTGAGAAAGAAAAACAAAATTGGAGAAGTCATGCTACCTGATATCAAACTATACTACAAGGCCATAGAAACTAAAACAGCATGGCCCTGGCATAAAAACAAACATATAGATCAAGGGAAGAGAATGGAGAGCTCAGAAAGAAACCTACACATTGTGGTCAATTAATGTATGACAAAGGAGGCAAAACATACAATGGAATGAAGACAGGGGAAGGAATTTCAGGGGAAAAGGGTAAGGGTTTGCAGGAACAAGTATAAAGGACACATGGACCATAACAAGGGAGGGTTGGAAATGGGAGGGGGTGGGGAGGGCTGGGGGTGGGCTGGAATGCGGGTAAAAGGCAGAAAACTGTACTTGAACAATTAAAATTTTAAAAAATTTAAAAAGAGAAAAAATAAAGTTTAGAAGGGAATAATATCAAATTTAAGAATAAAAAAGGCTAGAAGAAAAAAAAACAGCCTATTCAACAAATGATAGTGGGAATATTGGACAGATACATGCAAAAAGTTAAACTAGACCACCTTCTTAGACCATACACAAAAACAAACTCAAAATGTATTAAAGACTAATATTTGACTCGAAACCTAAAAATCCTTGAAGAAAACATAGGCAACAAAATCTCAGACATTTATCATAGCAACATTTTTTTATATACCTCCTAGAGCAAGGAAAACAAAAGAAAAAATAAACAAGTGGGACTACATTAAACTAAAGAGTTTTTGCACAGAAAACAAAACCATCAGCAAAATGAAAGATAACCCACTGAATGAGAGAACGAGAACATATTCGCCAATGACACATCTGATAAGAGGTTAATATTCAAACTTTATAAAGAACTTACACAATTCAATACCAAAAAACAAAGAATCCAATTTTTAAAAATGGGCAAATAACCTGAATAGACACTTCTCCACAGAGGATATGCATATGGCTGACAGACATATGTAAAGATGATCAATATCACTAATAATCAGAGAAAAGCAAATTAAAACCACAATGAGATATCACCTCACACTGGCCAGAATGGGTATCATCATTACCCACAAATCAACAAACAAGTGCTGGCAAAGATGTGGAGAAAAGGGAACCCTTGTGTACTATCAGTGGGAATGCAGATTGGTGCAGCCACTAGGGAAATCAGTATGGAAATACTTCAAAAAATTAAAATGAAGTGTGGAGGGGAATGAAGGGGGAAAATGGGACAACTGTAGTAGCATAATCAATAAAATATATTTTAAAAAATTTAAATGAAACTGCCTCATGGCCCAGCAATTCTACTTCTGTGAATTTATCCAAAGAAGCCTGAAACACTAATTTGGATGAATATAAGCTCCCCTGTGTTCATTGCTGTGTTATTTACAATAGCCAAGGTACGGAATCAGCCCAGTTGTCCATCAGTAGATAGATCAGTGGATAAAAAGGCTATGGTACATTTACACAATGGAATACTACTTGACTATAAAAAAGTAGAAAATTTTACTGTTTTCAACAGCATGAGTGGATCTGGAGAGCATTATGCTAAGTGAAATAAGTCAGTCAGAGAAAGACAAGTACCATATGATTTTACTCATATGTGGAATCTAATGAACACGATTACTTAACAAACTCAGAGAGCAGGCTAACACCTGTCAGGAGTGGTTGGGGGCAAGAGGGATTGAGCAAAGAAGAAAAAACTCACGGACATGGACAACAGTGTGGTAACTGCTGGGGAGATAGAGGATGGGGGGAGGTGGAGTAGGATATAGGGGGTATAAATGGTGCTGGATAGGAACTTGACTTGGGGTGGTAAACATACAATACAGTGTACAGATGATGTGTTGTGGAATTGTGCACCTGACACTTATATAATTTTGTTAACCAATGTCACCTCAATAAATGTAATAAAAAGGGAAAAAGAAGCACAAGAGGACAGAGAAGTAGGTTTGGGGTCAGATCCCACAGTGTGTTGTTCACCAGCCATGTTGAAAGGTCTGTGTTTTATCCTAAATGCAATAAAAAAAAACTATTAAGAGTCTTGGCTGTATAGTCCTGTCTGTGGCTCAGTGAGTTGAGTGCCTGCCTTTTGACCAAAGGGTCGCTGGTTCAATTCCCAGTCATGGCACATGCCTAGGTTGCAGGCCAGGTCCCCAGTAGGGGACACATGAAAGGCAACCACACATTAATGCTTCTTTCCCTCTCTTTCCCTACCCATCCCCTCCCTCTAAAACTAAATAAAAATAAAATATTTTTTAAAATTGCAAACTTCAAATTCAATTTGAAGTACTAAAGGACATGCTGGCTAAAGCATGCATAAAAGTACTGTAAGAGGACAGAGATGTAAGTGGTAAAGAGCTATTAGGATGGTAAGGAACAATTAGGAAGCTCAAGAGAGAAAGCTGTGAAAGCATTTCCAGGAGAAAAGTGACTTTGACTTGATTCAGGGTGGGGAAGGCAAAGGTGGAGAAACAAGAAAGAGATTCAAGAAATGCTAGCTAGAAGAAAGTGTCATCAGGATGTGGGGAGCGGAGGACCGGCAAAAGTCAAAGATGACTTCCAGTTTCTGGCTCATACAAGTGGTGATAGGGGTGCCATTACCTGAGAGAAAGAACAACACCATAAAGAGCACCTTCGGGAAAAAGATTGTTTGAAATGTCAATGGTACAGTGAAGTGAATTTTAGAACATCCTTTCAAATACATGGTTCAGGTCTTTCTATGAGCTTGAGACTGAAATTTGGAATCAGTCTATATATACTTCGGATTTACTAGGCGTGCTCAACATTTTGGTGTCTCTGCACCACACTGGAAGAAGAAGAGTTGTCTTGGGCCACACATGAAATATATTGTGACACATAATCACAAAAAAAAATCTCATAAGTAAATTTGTGATTTTTTGTCGGGTCACATTCACAGCCATCCTGGGCTGCCTGCAGCCCATGGGCTGCAGGTTGGACACCCCTGTTAGATAAAAAAATGCCTGGAGAAAGTGTCAAGTAAGACCAGAAAAGGGCCCAGTCAATGATTACTGACCAGTAAGGGAAGGAGACACCTTCAAAGGAGCCTGGGCAAAGTTGTCAGAAAAGAAAGGATTTAAAAAAATACATATGTGGTATCATAAAAAGCAAGGGCTAAATGTTTTCCAAGGAGAGGAAAGAGTTAACCACTGAGAGATCACATAAATGAGTGAAATGTCCTCTGGATTTAGCATTTTTGGTAAGTTATTGGTAACTTTAGTAAAAATTGTTTCAGGAGAAGGATTGGGGTATAATCCAGGCGTCAGTGGCTTGGATAGAAAATGATTCCACCACATGATTCCCCTGCTTTTGAATGTAAATTAAAGCCACTGTGATAGCCTGGATTTCCTGAGGATTTGCTCAATTACATGACACAAAAGGCCACGTGTGATGTCCACTATAAAGACATAGGAATTACCTTCTTGGAACAGGCTGCAATCTCATGAGATTCACATATCCTGCAGAGAAGTAGTTAAAATTTCCACAAAGTGAAAAAAATAAGTAATGAATTATCTTTGTGCACATAGGTCCACTAACCTTCTCAAGACCCTTTCACATTGAGTGTTATCTGTGTATACGCAAGAATTGGGTGAAGGAAAGGAATTAGCTAAAAAAACAAGACAGCATTAACTTCCCTATCCCAGCAGAGAATTACTAGAAAACATTAGAACTAAGTGAACTAAAACATTAAAACTAAATGTAAGAAATGTACAGGATTTTTTGTTTGTTGGATTTAGGGAGGTAATGATGGGTTTGTTTTGTTGCTATTGTATATTTATAAGTGCAGCAGAGCAAAAAGGTACTGTTTTCTATTAAAAGCACACATGTCTTATTTCTAGGCAAACATGTAAAAGATACCTGTGCTATGTTCCCAAATTCTTCACATTGAAAAGAGGAAGGTTAAATAAATTACGATTCTTTTCTCAGAGTAAGGGGTTCCCATTCTATTATGACTAAGAACCACTACTGATTAATTTTACTCATTTCTGCTCTGGTTTTGTTAAAGACCATTTGGCAGACTGAATTATTTCTACTTGAGTTCACATATTTGCTTAAAATAGATATTTTATGTCTATTTTTCTCTTTACAGTAGAATGTACAACTATACACATAAACTCTAAGTAAAATAACACAAAGGATGCTCTTACTCAATTTAAATAAGTAGTTTTCAAATAAAAATGTTAGCAGTCTAAATTACACAACTTCTCCAATTGTGTTGCATATGTAGAACCTGTTTATACTAGCATTATCACAGAAATTTAGAATTGAGAAATTTATAAATTCATAAAAATCTCAGAGACCCTATTAGTTAACTAATAATCACAGAAAATGATTATATCTGCATAACATTTTTCATGAAGTTTGCACAATGTTGAATTTCAAATGTCTATCTAGAGGCATGGAAAATATTGGAAAGGACCTTTTGTCCTTTTGGAAAAAAAAAACAAAACAGAATTTGAATGCTGTGTTGTGGAAATTTCTCTCCTGAGAATATAAAGTTTCTAAGGGATGCTCCCATTATTACTACACATGTTAACGAGGTGGGAAATGAGAAAAAGAGGTGAGTGGGGCAAACGGGGAGATCAGTCAAGCAACCTTTGCTCTAATCCAGGCAGAAAAGTGTAGTGTCAAGGTCTGGGGTGCTGGTGGTGGGAAGTAACAGAAGAGGAGAAGGGAAAGGTATAGAACGGAAGAGTCAATGAGATAAGGCACTGAGTGAGTGCTATAAGAGGTTTGTCCAGAAAAAGTTCAGCCATTGTTAAAATAAGGAAAACAGTTTGCAGGACATCTTTGTAACCTGGGAGTCAAGGACAGTGGACTGGAACGCATATGCACGAACAATAACAACTCCACAATACTAGTCAGTGGGGGTGGTAGATGTCATTGAGTGAGCATGTGTACTGTGTGGCCATCTCATTCAAAATGACTGAGTGAGTTGAGCAACAAATCTGCACCAAATTTTCTGTTAAGCCTGAACATTTCCCCACAGAAACTTTTCAAATGATTCAGAAGGTCACAGCTATGGGCAACAGGTGATCAGCAGCTTCATCACAACAATGTGCCCGCACATACATCATGTCTGGTGCAGCGTTTCTTTGCAAAACATAAAATCACCCAGGTGATTCAGCCCTAATATAGGCCAGACTTGATGCCCTGAGGCTTCTGAATCTTCCCAAAACCAAAATCACCTTTGAATGGGAAGAGATTTCAGACCATCAATGAAATTCAGGAAAATACGATGGGGCAGCTAATGGCAATTGGGAGAACTGTGTGAAGTTCCAAGGTGCCTACTTTGAAGGAGACTGAGGCATCATTGTCTTATGTACATTGTTTCTTGTATCTTGTCTCTCCTTCAGTAAATGTCTCTATTTTTCATATTACATGGCTGGATACCTTCTGGACAGACCTTATGTATAGGGGATGGGAGAGAAAAGAAAAAATAAAGACAGACTGAAGTTTTCAGTTGCAGTGAGCATGGTGGCACGTTGAAAGAAATATGGAAACCTCGAGTGGGACTTAGAGAAAGCAGATGAGCTCAGTTTTAGATGCAGTGAATTTCCATTCACTGCATCTGAAGTGTATAACTATCAGGTTAGGAAGACAGAGAACTGAAATTGGAGTTAAGGAGAGAATTGTGGCCCAGAGAAGTAGACTTGTCTGTTAGACACATAAATGTGATGGTTGACTCAAAAACAGAAGAGCAGTGTGAGGTCAGGGATGAAGAGGGAGGAGAGCAAAGGGTTCCTCCTGATGTACCTGAGGAAACCCTCTACTTGAACGGGCAGCAAATGAAAGTCAATTGGACATAGGGATCCCATGTCACAGAAAGTATAGGTTCATTTATAATAGTTTCAATACAGAGGAAAATGCTTAAATCTCATAACTCTATATTCAAAAGTAGACGCAAAGAGATTCCACTAGAACTTTAAAAATGAAGGAGAATTTCAAAATGAAAATAAATGAGACATGAAATAAACTAAATGAAATGAAATTTGAAAATAATATCAGTGTTAGTAGCCCCCCTCTTATACCTTCCAAGACCCCAAGTGGATACCTGAAAGCACAGATAGTACCAAACCCTATTTTTATTAATCTTTTGTATACAGGTGACCCTTAAAATGCAGGGGTTAGAGGTACTGACACCGAGGCAGCCAAAAATCCACATAAAAAATATGACTCCCCCAAAACTTAAGTATAGTCAACCCTTTGGAACCACAGACTCAACCAACCACAGTTTGAAAATTATTTTTGATCTTTGGTTGGGAATGTGAAAATACTGTTTTCAATATGCAGTTTGTTGAAACCACAGATGCAAAACCTACAGATGCCAAGGGCCAAAAGTATTGAAAAATATCCATGTGCAAGTGGACCCACATAGTTCAAACCCATGGTGTTCAAGAGTCCACTGTACGTACACACTTATGATAAATTTTAATTTGTAAATTAGGCACAGTAAGAGATTAACAACAAAACTAATAATAAAAATAACAATTATAACAATATACTATACTAAAAGCTATATAAATAGTGTTACTCTCAAAATACCTTACTGTATTCTATTCAGTCTTCATCACAATTTTATGAATAAAAGATTCATTTTTACTATAGATCTTAGCAAACTCAACATATACTTTTTCTTATTAAGTGAAGGATTTTCACCTTTTCAGTTAAAGGAATCACTGTACAGCTTCTCTTTGGCATATTCACGTTACCAGCATCTACTCTTATAATTTGGGGCCATTACTAAGTACTTGAAAACAAACACTGAAATACCTCCGTTAATCAGTCTGATCACGGAAACAACTACTAAGTGACCAATGGGCTGCTAAGCATGGCATATGCAGCATGGAGAAGCAAGTCACATTCCCAGAGGATGGAGAGGGTCATGTGAGATCTTATCATGCTTCATAGAACGGTGCCCCAATCTAAAATGTATGAACTGTTTATTTCTGAAATTTTTTATTTCATGTTTTCAGACTGTGGTTGACTGCAGATAACTGCAACTGTGGATAAGGGACTTCAGTAATTTTAACTTACAAAAAAGGAACTTTTTTAGAATTATCTAGAAGGCAATTTGTTCAATATGAATGTAAGACTCTGCATGTTGATCATTTTCCCTTTCTAGAAACATGAGCTTTCCCATTTAAGAAAACATGTAAGAGATTATAAAGTTAATTCCATATTTTAAAAGGCTTGCTAAATGGCGTGGTTTCTGTGTGTGGGTATGTGTGTGTAAAGTGCTCTGGCTCCCTGAGACCACGAGGGCAGCAACAGGAAAGACTGAGAGTCTTTCATGGGGCAACTTCCCATGTAGCTCACAGTGGGAGCAGCAGGAAGGATGGAAGCCATGGCCCTTCATCCCATCCCCTTCCCTATCCTAAGTTAGGTTCACTTAATTCTCAGGACCTTCTTTGTATACAATTAAAAGAACTATAATTGAATAAATATATTTTTCAGGAGTGATGAGCCCTTCTGCCTTTTGCAAAGTGAGGCAGAAAATCCACACATTATAAACATTTCTTCTGATGTTGAGAACCCAAAAATGCAATATAGCAAAACAAAGATAAAATCAAAGCTGAAAAGTTTACTAAGATGGGGTTAAATACAGCTGGCAACTTTGGATTACTTCTTCAAGGAGGTAGGATTTATGCTCACAATGCCAGATAGTGTTTACAGGCTATTTCTCTCCCACCATTTCTCTAAACACACAAGTGCCAGGACCTTCTGGAGCAGACAAGTTCAAGGAGCTGGCAGAAAGATGCCTTTGGTACGGAAACCCAACACTGTTTGGAAGGAAAAAAGGCAGATATGAAAACAAAAAGGAATTCTTCCTAGATGGTTGAAATTTTTAGTGTCTGCTGGCAGAGCTGTGGCCCACTGAGCACCATTCTCCAGCACTGTCCAGTTCCAGCTGCCTGCCGCCACCACTGAGTTAGATATACAGCCCCACAAGGTACTCTGTCATCTGCCTCTTGTCAGTCATTCATCCTGGTTGACTCACACTCACACACTGTTAATATATTGGGGAGCAGAGCTGACATTGATATTTCAGGTGCCCAAAATACATTGTGTGTATCCTTTATCTTGGCAGAAAGCAAAGGCTATATCTCTGACAATCCACTTATTGAGCAAATGTCATCCGCTCAAAGTGGTCTTCTTTGGGACCCTATTTAAAACTCCACATTTGCCCCCCTTCTTTCTCTCTCTCTCATCCATGCACCTATACATACACATACACACATACACAAACACTCATATATACATACATATGTATTTACTACCTGTGTGTCTGTCTCCTCTACTAAAATATGAATTCTATGAGTGAGGTGTTTTTCCTGTATTTTCACGGCTATATCACCAAAACTTACAGCCATCCCTTCCATACAGAGGCACTAGATGTTTGTTAAGGGAATGTATAAATTATGCTAATTACTTAGTGCCATCACAACAGTTTACTTATTTTAGATAATTAGACGTGTATATTTGGGTTCTTGTCCAGGAACTAATGCTATGTGAGCTGAAGGGAGCCATAGTCATCTTTGTCCTTATAAACGACTGCCTATTAGTTATCCAACACTTATACCATTATGGCAATACTCAAAATGTATAATAAAATTAAATATACGGGGAGAGTTTTGAACAAAGTGCCTATACAAATACGTTCACAAGGCATTTGATTCTCAGTGATCTGCAGAAGAATCAAATCACAATTTACATCTTTCACATAGATCTAACTGCAGACATAATAGCTTTTTGATTAGCACTTCACAAATTGCTAGCTTTGACAAACGCAGCCAGTGACAGACTCTGCTCAGTGAGAGGCAAGGAGTTACCCACTTTTAAATGTAGACCTCCTCTTAGTGATGATGATGATGATGATGATGATGACGATGATGATGATGACGACAAAAATCAGAGCCATAATTGGCAGCCACTAATGTTTCTGGGCATCCTTAAATGTATGATCTCATTTACCCGGCTCCCCCTTCCAACTCTATTGCTCCTGTTGGTAATAATTAAATAGTTTACCTAAAGTCCTTAAAACCATATCTTACACCTAGTAATTGCTCTAAAATTGCTAGATGTTATTTAGATTATCATTTTAAAGATGAAGATATTTACCTAAGAAGCTCACCCAAAATGACAGAGGCAGTAAGTGGTAGAACTAGGATTTGAATCTGAATCTGGAAATGCACTGTGTCCAGAACTGAGCTCTTAGGCTCTGGACAATTTTGTACCTCCACTCTTAATCTTATGCCTCCATGTTCCAAACCCCTGCACCTGTATGTAATTTGAAAGGCTAAGTCTGAATAATAGCATCAGTAAAAATGCTCAACCAAAATTATTTACTCGAAGAAAATTTAAGTGTCTCTGAACTTGCTCATTTTCTACAATGAGCATTAATTTGCAAATGCTCATATATTGACAGTTTTCTCTGCATACTTTTTGTCACCAGTCATAGATTTAACTGGGTCACTAAGTGAAATTACTGCCAATTCGTCTCTGCTAACTGGAAATATGAAAAACTCATCTTTTCTATGTTGAACAATCAGCCATATTTTAATCACATATGGTAACATGAGTAGCATCAACTTAATACAATGAATACAATTCTAAAAATATTTTTGAACCCAATTTCCATCATAGAAGTTTTTTGTTCTCATTGGATTTCATTCAAATTTCATTTTGTCTTTCAGTAGAAAACAGTTGGGTTTGAAATAGTCATGGGCACACAAACCGCATGTTGTAAAACCATATTTGAAAATGATAACATTTATTAAAAGCTACCCATTTGAATTATAACAAGGAACAAAATATTACTAACAAGTCCATGTTCCAAATAAATCATAACATGCCTGCGGTGCAGCTTCCGAAGGGGCAGGCGGTCTGTCCCACTGTCTGCCTAGTCTGCTTTGAGAGCAAAGAGAAGTTAAGTTAAGCAGTATTTCCATATTTTCTTATTTCCCTTATGGAATCTTCAGATAATAGCACAAAGATATAATAAGTAATTCATTTATTTATACATTTCCTACCAAGTATTCTTTGCCTTAATCCACTTTAATGAACAGCTCTTCTAGAGAAATGAAAGCTGACCATCTGGCACACACAACCCAAATACTTGTTTTAGTCAGAGTAATTGAATATGAATGAGGATGGGATGAGGAGAATGAGATTTTGCTGAACAGAGCTGATCCTAGTCAGCAATTCCTAGCTAATCAGTAGTTAATCCCACTTTGGCTACATAAAACCTGAAGCTAGGAAAAACTTGAAGCTTCTTTTAGGTACCCAGGAGTCACCTTCTGGAAATAATGACTTCATCTAAGAGGCAACCTATGCTCTTCACACCACCTAGCCCTGTCTGGGTCCAGAAGTTTAGTCCAAGTTCAGCCTCCCTCCTGGTCATCCAGCCCTCTTTGCACGCCCTTGTACTTACCTTATACTTGTCCTCAAGTTACCCTGTCTCCCACTTTTCTATGAACCACACTTTCTGCCAGGCAAAAATGATTATTAAGTCTTACTTCTACAAGAACATAATTCTTTGAGGATACAGTCTACATCTAATTCTTCTGAAGCAAATGCGTGCTTGATTGCTTTAAATATAACTGTTTATATGGGATCCTCACTCTGTGCTAGCACTGTGCTGCAGGAATCAATTGCCTGTTAAGTTATTCCCTGGCCTTGTTTGAAGAAGTATTTTAAATTTTATCTAGACTTGAGGAATTACTAGATCCTTGTCTGTTTTTGTAGGAGGAACTGATTCAGAAATAAAAGCAACAACAATGCTATTTCCTTCTTATTTTTCATGATGAGGATCGAACCCTGCTATCTATTTCCAGTCTTAACTCCTGGCTGTGTTTCCAGTGTGGTCCATGGAGTGGTCTATGGCACCGGCACCACCTGGGATCTTGTTAGACTTGCAGCAGCAGAGGCTCCATCCCAGACCCAGTGGATGGGGATGTGTGGTTTGACAAGATCTATGGGAAGAGGATGTGTACATTAAATTTTAAGCTTTGATTTAGTTCATAACTCTTTTTCTTTATATATTATATTTGCCTTTTGTTTCATTTAACTGTATTATTTAAGTACTATGTGCCTGATGTAACACATCAGACCATATAAAATTGTATATGTAAAAAGTTAATACTCCCTCCTAACCACCTTTTAACCAACGTTAAAAGTTGACTGTGTATCTGTCTGTCTCTTTCTCTAGGTTCATGCATACTTACTCAAAAATACATATGCACATAACTGGTAAGTTATGAGTGGTGGAACCCTCATATTTCCTCTCAGCTCCAGCATGTGGACATTGGCACAAAGAGGCTGTTAACCCCAATCAACATCAGCTACCTACATCTGCCTAAGCCATTTCTCAGACTCCCTGGTGCTAATGGGCAGTTTCACAGCAATCTGTACACAAATGGCAACCTCCCAGCAGTAAACCAAAGATGAACAAAGTGGATGGATGGAGGAAATGCCTAGGTTATGAAGGCCTAAGCCTTTGTATTTTGCACATGATGTGGAAAGAAACAAATGTTTATGCAATCGAATCAGCACACTGTGGTATTTTCTTTCTCCACTTACGACTGAGCAGCATTGACAGTGATGAAAATTATATGGCTTGATTCAGAGGACAAAGGACATTATAAGCACAGTTTTGCCTTAGGGTCAAATGCCAATGTTATAAAGCCAATGTTATAAAGAAAATGGCTGTTATACATTCACAAGTTTTCTCTACACAAATAATGTATATTATTTACACATCTACAGAGCAGACTGCAGAAGTAAAAAGAAATACAGTAACTATTTTGCAGGAAATAAAAGTTGTAGTTTTTCCTGGAACTGTAGTTAGCTGGAATCATCAAAGTAAGATAAAGTTGAAAAAAATAAAGAATAGCGTTAAAAATAATAAAAGGAAGGATATGTATCAAATTATGAACTTACCAACTCCTCTGGTGGATGGCTTCCTTAGTGCAGGACATCTATTCTAGAGCTATGAATATGCGCAGTTGTTAACATCAGACACTCAATTAAGATCATTTAGCATTTATTCATGGCCTAACAACTGGCTGTCACTTTTCCCTACAGGTAGGAATTTGACAGGTTTATCTAGGGCCCCATGAGGGCCTGGACCAGCAAAGGGCAGGAAGCCCTTCCTGATGGAAAAGTACTCTGACAGCACCTCCCAAAGCACAGGGCACAGAGTGTGTCCTCAGAAATGAAGCCAGTCTTTTTCCCTTGTCCTTGAGATCTCATCCCACAGCTTAGCTCTCCACATGTCTGAATTATAACCCTACAGGGTTTTCAACTTTGACTCAAGCCTTCTGGTCTGGTCTATTCTGGTCTCCAAAAAAACTGGAACAAAAAGAATTCTGAAATAAATAAATAGTGACTAGGTGACCCCAGGTGATGATGTAATACAAGACCATCAACCAAGTGCTGGTGCCCCACAGTGGATACTGATTGAGTCCAACTAGCCCAGGAACAATTTTAGTTCTACTTTCTTGTGAAACTTTGCTTGTGTATAACAAAACTCCATTATAAGAGGAGATGTGGAAAAAAATAACAAAGAGGCTTGAAACATTCTTGAAAAAGATGATACTTAAAAAAAAACCTGATAGTTACTCTGCCAAGAACATCCAATTGGCCTGACTTAAAACAAAACAGGAAACAAAAAGAGATCAGTATCATCGCCTGAAAGCTAACTATGTACCAGACAACATGCTAAATGTTTTACCTACACTATCTCATGTCATCACTGAGAAAACTGTGTGTTAAAAAGTATCACCATGTTACAGATAAGGAAAGAGAGGCTGAAAGACATTAAATGGCTTCCAAGGGTCATACAACTACAGTAGCAGCAGAGATGTCTTCTGATGGTAGATATTTCTGCCTCCAGAGCTTAGGGTCTTTCACACTTTTCCGTGGAAGCTTTACAGTAAATACATTAACATATGGGGGGAATAAAGCACTGGATTTGAAGTCATAATATGTAAGTCTAAAGCTGGCTCTGCCACCTGCTGCAGGCAAGTTACTTAACATCTTTGAATGGCAGAGTCCTCATTTCAACACAGGCTATTTTAAGAATTAAATAGGTTCACAAAGAAAATAAAGTTCCTGCAGTGTAGTATAACTTGACAAATCTTATTCCCCCAAAAGATAAAGATCCTGAGCCACTTAGAAGAATTGCAGAAACTCATCCTTGACATGTATATTTAAGCTCTTGCTGCATGTTAGAGAGATAATGGACAAACAAGTGCCATTAAGTACTTAATTATTTTTTTATTGGAAGAAAGATGACATCATCCACAGATACACTGGAAAAGGAGTTTGGAGAAAATGTCTGTGGTGTTTTACCTTTTCCACTAATGCATGGCTTGAAACAAATCGATGAAGATTTTTATCCTTCTGATATCAATCCAATTAAATTCAAGCAGAATTTGAAATTAACACATAGATTTCAATTCAAGGGCATTATTACTTTTTAACCTGTGATGTATATCTAGCCTAGTATTTATGAAACAGCACAAATCTTATTTAGCAAAAAGTGTGCTTCTAAGCTGGGAGATGTGCAGAGTTCTCTAAATCTCATCAGCACAAAAGCCAAAAAAGGTTAATTCTGATTTAGCCACCTAGACAGTAAAAGCTTCCATTGTTTCTGTTCTTTTGTTCTATGCCACCTGCCCAAATCCTCAAGGCTCCATCCAACTCTGCTGCAAGGTGCTGGGTATGACAAGGGCCCCAGGCTGATGACATGAAGGGACTTTGCAGAGAAAGTCCCATCACCATCTGCACTCTGCACACATAGCCAGAGGGCTCACACATGGTGTCCAGAAACTCAGATGAGAAAATTATCCATCCATTCCAGTTCCGTACCATGCAGAGTCAGACAAGAATTTGTATATTCTCTTTACTTGTGTTTAAAGACAAAGAAGAAGAGAGAGAAAGCAATCAGATTTTTGAAGCATCAGGGTTTATGGTTGGGGCTGGTACATCTGCAAACAAAATGTCTGTGGTGGTCTCAGTATCAGTCCAAGAATCTCTAAGAGTAGACAAGGCAAGAAAGACTAAGAGTCACAGAGAATTCTACAGCTCAGGGTATTTGGCTATCATCACACAAGCAAACAAGAAAACAAATGAACAGGAAACCATTGGTTCTAACACATGCATTTTGCTGATTTAAAAAAAAAGAAGAAGAGGAGGTCCAGAACTGGGAGAAAGGAAGAGAGGAATTCAAGTATCTTTCATTTAAAAACAGAAAACAAAACAGGCTTTCTTTTGACCCAATCTCCTTATCTGTCATCTTCTTTCTCTGTCAAAAATTGCTTTGGTTCAATTCCTGCTTCCATAGAATTTGCTATCTATAGGTTCATGTGCAAGTTATTTAAATGATCTGTCCCTTATTCTTCCATTTGTATAGAGAGGACACTAAGAGTCCATACCGCAGGGAACTGTTGTAAGGATTAATTGAATACCTGGAAAGAGTGCTGAGCTTAGGAGGGACACTATGAGACCACAAGAAGTCTGGGTCTGCACATTGTCTACCACTATACTTTGAGAATGTCACTCTGTGATGGAATTCACTGTGAAGCAGAGTTCTAGAGTAAGGTACCTCAAGTAAAGAGGCTGAAAGTAGTATGAAGTCTACTGAAAAGGGTTAATGGACTTTAACTCAAGGTTTTGAACATAAAAATCTGAGCAGGTTGTGAAAAAAAATAAGGAGGAATGAAAGAGCTTTTAGGAGGAATCTACTCCATGGGGAAGGAATTTTGGATTAGGAGAATTGAGAATTGCTATTGGGTGGGGGAGGAAGAAGACACAGTCTGAAAGGTAGCTTACATCCAGTATCAGTGACTGAAGTTAAGAAGGTAAAGGGCACCACCATGTTAGTTCAGAGCCTCTGAGAAGCAGAAACCAAGACAGGATTAGATATACAGGAGATTCAGTGGAGGAAATACCTGTGAAAGGTACAGGGACAGGAACCAGAGAAGGTAGGGGAGAACTTTGAGACTGTGATGTGGATATGAGTTCTGTGAAGGAGGGGGAATGGGAGGAGTTTATTCAGAAAGAGTCCCAGAATACAGTGCTCTTCCAAGAAAGTCTTGGCCGGGCCAGTGGGAAGTCCTCAAGCCAAAGTTGCCCATCAGACGGGTCCTACATCTTATAGGGAAGGGCCTGAAATAGTCCCTCACCCTACTCAGTCATTGACCACGAGAAACCTGTGGAAAGTGGGGCTCCAGTGGGAACATGGTGGTGGACCCTGAAGTGCAGCAGCTGGGACCATCAGTCAATTGTGCTCTTGCAGCAGAGGAGCTGAGAATTCATTTTCATGGTCACCACATTCCACTTGTGCTGCTTGGATTTATCCTGTACACAGGCTTAGGAGCAGCTCCTCTGTGGTTCCTGGACAGCTTCTCCTACTGAAGAAAGTCAGTTAGTCAGAGAGCTATAACTGGTTCTTATACTACCGATTCTAAATTCCCTCACACCCTGCTATCAGCTTGGCAGATTTGGGTGGCTTACCTCGTAGTGGGATGGAAGCTTTCACTGTTTCTGGGAAATCACACCCTTCCGGCTCCGAAGTTCCTACACATATCTGTTCACAGCTCTAATGGGGTAAAAGAGTGACAGCAGGTGCTAAGGCAGATCAGAAAGGTTGCACCCACTTCCCTCCTTAACCACGTGTGCAAATGCAGCCCTACTGCCCCTGCCAGCCAGCATCAATTCCCTCTGCCAGGATGTTACCTTTCTTCATGCCTACTGGTCCTGAACAAGTCGTTCAAAGTCTTTGGCAGTAAGGGTAACTTGGACTTCACCAGGACCTGACTGGCAGAAGGTTATCCTCTTCACACCTGCAAGCCCAGAGTTTCAGGGGCAGGAAATCTCCAGTGGGTCACTGGGACTGATGAAGATAAGTGGAGTCACCCTTGTATCTACCTGTTATTTCCCAGACTCATATATTCTTTCTATTGGGGATACAGGGTCATAGACAGGTCTTGATTTAATACATATGTTACCTCTTGAAAGATGGCACTCCACTTTCATAGAGTTGCCTCCAAGCTGCTGCTTCAGCCACACCTCCAGATAGTCATTCCAGGGCTTTTTGAGGTCAGCCCCTTCTAGATGGTGGATGGTGCAGTATGTGACAAGATCAGTGGGCCCTAGGGCCATTATCTCTCTCCACTCCTCTTTTGCTAAAAGTCTCCATACCATAGATATATGGTTGGACCTGTGTCTGTGGGTCGGTCAAGCTTTCTGTGAGCCCCTGCATAGTGGTACTGGTGCTGATATTTAGCAGACAATAAAGGCAAACAAGTACCCAGGGAATATCTATGCCTGTAAGGATGAACCACTGGCCCTTCCAAAACAGACTCAATGTGGCTACTTTACTACCAAGTGGCCAGTTGGACTCTTCATGGAATTGCCAAATTGGGGCTCAGATTTGGCTCTCCTGCAGACAGAGCCTTCAGAGGTGGCAGAGGCTACATCTCAGTGGTACACCAGTCAAGGCCACCACTCCATTTACACTGCCAAATGCACTGTGTGACCTTGAGCAAATCACATAGCTTCTCTGTTTTTATAAATAAAAAGGAAGCCTGAAGTAAGTATTTCCTAAAATTTCTCCCATGTCCAACAGTATGAAATACTATGAAATGAAGATCTGAGATCTTACTGAGCACAGGTGGGGGTGTTCCCCTAACCTCGGAGTCCTTGCAGAGCCAGCCTGTTCTTGAATGACTTTTTTTATTATTTTGTATTAGCATTTTGTTTCATTTTTAATGTTTTATTGTTTATGCTATTACAGATGTCCCATTTTGTCCCCATTTGTTCCCCTCCACCCAGCCTACCCCCTACTTCCATAGTCAGTCCCCACACCATTGTCCAAATCCATAGGTCATTCATGTATGTTCTTTGTCCTTCACTGACTGACTTATTTCACTTGGCATAATAGTCCTCAATTCCAAACATGCTGTCACAAAATGCCGGAATTCCCTCTTTTTTTTTTCTGCTGTGTATTATTCCATTGTGTAAATATACCACAGTTTTTTGATCCACTCATCTACTGATAGGCACTTGGGCTGTTTCCAAATCTTGGTTATTGTAAATTAGTATTTTTTGTGGAGAATTATAATATATGGGCAGAATTCACAATAAACCAGATTGTAAAATATTTGAGGCTTTGTTACTTCCAAGTAAACTAGGCTACAGAATCTACTTTAATCAAGGGAGGAAACTGTTTTTTTTTATTTCATTAACTTGCACATGAGAAATTGTTTAAAAACATGCACACTCTCTAAACTTCTGCATCCTCCTCCTGCCTCAAATTCACTACTTAACCACTAGCAGGGCTCTTGGTTTAAATCACGTTGGTTAGGGTATCACCAGAGTGACAGATGTAACCAATATGATAAAATCCAGATGTTTCATTATCAAGATTGAGGTTTCAGGACTTCATCCAGTTATCTGTTTACATGCTGGCTCTGTCCCTGTTTCATCTCTTCCTGAGATCCTTTTGGTTCCTCTCATCCAGCTTGAATTTGTACAAATTATTTAACTTCTCTGTCACCTTGCTCATTTTTTCACCTATAAAATTATGTCTACTTCATAATGTGGTTTAGAAGATTAAATGACAAATCATGTACATACATGTTTAGACCAGATCTGAAGTATGCTAAGTGTTGAATCCATGGTTATTTTCATTATTTTGATCTGTTGATCATTTAATTGCCTCACTCTGCTCACCTCATGGCAACAGACATCCTCGGCATTATTTACAGAGACTTTGGGTTTCCTCTCATCTTTCTCAGTTCTCACGAGGAAGTTGATCTTAATTTCTACTGTTTCCCCATTCCAGACATTGGCATTTCACACATGTTCAGCCTTGGTAATTTCCCAGCTGAAAGCACCCTGCTTCATCTTCACACTTCCAAAGTGAGGGTGCTCAAAGGGAGTTTGTTTCAAGTATTTTAAAGTCTCCACTTCCTACACTCAGAAGCAGTCACTTTTTTTGTTGATGATAACTGGCACACCCTGTGAAAGAAGACTTCCTGTGCTCAACAAAGATAAGCCATAGCTCAGACTCGGTTCAAAGCATAATACTAGGATCTGCTTGGATGGCAATGTCCAATGTGTGCTCAAAGCTAATAATTTGATAAAAAGTGTTGTCCCTAAAATAAAGTTGCTACAAAATAAGGGTCCATCTTGTCCCCTCCCCCAACTTAAAAGCAGTCCCATCAAAATGTTCATTTTCTTCAATGCAAAGAGACTACATGTTTTCAGTGATAGTGTACTACCTACTAATGCCTACTTGTAGGTGATGGTTTTCAAACTTTCTGTCCATTTTCTTTGTGAGGTTGTCAGGTTTAATGATCCCAAAGTCACAGATAAGGGAGCAGGCTGAGAGCAGACACATAGTTTGCAAAGGATCACAGAAATGATGGGATGACTCTAAACTCATTCCTATTTATATTGGTGTCAGCAAACTTTTTCTGAAAAGAGAATGATTGTAAATATTTTAGGCTTTTTGGGCTACATATGGTTTCTGATGCATGATCTTCTTTATTATTACAACCCTTTAAGAATGCTAAAATCTTAGCTCACATGCCATATTAAACAGGTGCTAGGCTAGATTTGACCTACAGTATATGGTTTATCAACCTCTGGACTAGAACAACTTTGCTGATGGATTATTTGCATTTTATTTTTCACCCTATCTCATGAACCAGATAAAATTTAAAGTGCCTTCATGCCTGACAACTGTAGTTTACCCTTAAACAACAGCTTTGAACTGCATGGGTTCACAATGATTTTTTTTTACAGTGAATATCTGTACTGTTTTCCATCATGGTAGGAAGTCTGCAGATGCAGAAGGCCAACTCTATGCATTGATCTATACCATTCCATATAAAGGGCTTGAGCATCAGCAGATTTTGTTATCTTTGGGTGTTCCTGGAACCAACACCCACAGATACCAAGGGACAACTGTTTTAGAGGAATAAAAAGTTATACACAGGTTTTTAACTGTGTGGGGGATTGGCGCCCTTAACAATTGCATTGTTCAAGGGTCAACTGTAGGTTTTTATTTTGTTTGGGAAAGGTGATTTATTTTTGTTCAATAGCAAATATAAATTTTCAAATACTTTTTTATAGTTAATTCTCGTCCAAAGGTTTTTAAAAATAAATTTATAATTTATAGGTTTCTAAATTAACAGATCCCTCGGCCTAAAAAAGCTAAATAATTTGGCTATATTTCTGTGAGGAGTAAAATATGTCAGTCTTATCCCTTTGATTTAAAAATATCTTACGTTGTCTAAACTTTCAAGAATTTTGCATGGTGTCCTTTTTCCAAAATCTTCTGCATATAAAAGGGGGGGAAATGGGGCTTCTGAGCTTCTCCAGCTAAACTTTACTACTTGTCAGCACTTTAAACTTAACCAGTGAGTCTTTCTCTGAAAAAATTCATCATTGTACGTAAATAGCACACAGAGAAGTTGAAATGAATATAAAGAATTAGTTTCTTTCATCAACATTCACTTGTGTATCTCGTTCTCATAACTTTTTTAGGGGTTAAAGATATTTTTCACATTGACTCTGAAAAAGCAAACAGGAAATTGATACCATGTTAATAAATATAAGGGTTACCCTGGGTGAAAATTAGTCATTCTTCAAATGTTATTGACTTTAATCTGTTATGAGAATTGCTATTCTTATGTCCTAGATTTATAGGAAATGTGGGGTTTCAGTAAGCCAGATGCTAAGATGACCTTCTTCATAATTTATTCCATATGCTAATTGTTTCACAAACCCACTCTTTTCTACAACCAGGTGGGTCAAAATCCTTTTGGCATAGTGTTAATGGAAAACATATCTCATATGTTATGCATTACACAATTGGCATCTACACAATAGAGATATGGTCCATCCTTCTCCTTCTTTCCTCCACCTTCCTTTAGAGAATTAAGGATTGGCTCTAGCCAAAAGCTGGATACTGTGTGTTCTATCAGTTCCTGCAGGTGCATCTCTAAACCACTGCCCAGGATACAGTCAGTCTTTGCCTGCTGGTCCTACACAAACACCTACCTGTTCCTTCGTTAAGCACCTCAGTGTTACCTCGCACTCTTTTGCATTTTTGTATATTTTCTTAGCTTTTTTCCTTAAATAAAAATTATACTTTGGATTATTTCTGTAATGTTTTAAATTTGAAACCATCATATAATCCCAGCCAACAACAACATCTAGATCCCCTATTTTTAAAAAATTGGCTAACAGGTTGTGGAGATTCAGTGAGTCCAAATCTAATGGTGGAGTCTGGCAGGTTTGAGACTCAGTAAAGAGTTGCAATTTCTAAAGCAAGGTTTAAAATAACTATCTGTATACAATTATTTATTTTTGATCTTTACATCTTTTTTAAAAAATTACTTTATTGTTGTTCAATTACAGTTGTCTGCATTTTCTCCCCCCCCACCCTCCCCCCCCCCACAGCCAAACCCACCTCCCTCCCTTGTTCCCACCCTCCCCCTTGGTTTTGTCCATGTGTCCTTTACAGTAGTTCCTGAAAACCCTTCTCCCCATCTTGAAGGTGATAAACTATTAATGTATTTTTACCATTTACTTGAGATTCAAAATATCAAGACTTTTAGAAGATAGAGTTCAACAGAACTCATTTATAGGTACACTCTTTGTTCTCAACTTCATAACCATAGATTATTATTATGAAAATCTACCAAATGATTGCTAAACATTTCCTCCTATCAGAAAACACATCAGTCTTTGATATTCCCTTATTAAAGATATTTTACCAGTTAAATCCCCAATTTCTTAAGTCCATGTCAATCAAACAGTGTTCCAAGGACCAAAAAAGAATCTTGAAGAATCTGCATTTGCTTTTATTTATTTTTTATTACATAAATATTTACTCAGTCTTTTTCTCAATCTTCTCCATCCTTCTAGTATAGGCAATAAACTGAGAGTCTGTTCCAAATATTCTGTCCCACCATGTAAATATTAAAGTATAGTTTCCAATGAAGTTCATGTGGTGAAAACCATGATGCCAAGAACCAGCATAGAAAGGGATGAGATTTAAAGGGTTGAAGGGGAAGGGCCGTCAAGGAACATGTATAAAGGACCCATGAACAATGCCAAAAAGGGTTAGGATTGAGGGTGAGAGGTGGGGTGGGTGGGGCAGGGGAAAGTGGTGGCAGGAAAGTGGAGACAACTATACTTGAACAACAATACAAAATTTAAAAAATAAAGGGTTCAGAGGAATATCATAACCACTGTGGACACCAATATTTTCCAGCAAATAAATGGTCAACCATGCCCAAAGAAGAACTACATGATTACATAAAAGAATGATTCCAATGAAAAATTCAGTTCCAAGAACTAGGGTTTCCAGGGGATATGCATATTCAGCTTCCATTCCAAATGGAGCCTGAAACTCATGATAAACTTTATGAATATATTTATATTTCTTTTGGTGGTGTGAGAGCCTATGTAAGAAAGAGTGCCAGGTATCCTCAATCTCTGCACAACCAAAGCATCTTGCCAAAAGCATATACCAGCTTGGCATACTTTCCCAACCATAAGGAATATTGAAATACTCCATAAAATAATAAGTTCCACAAATCAAAGGAAGCTTGATACAAAAGTCATTAAAGAGAAGTACTTTAAAGCATTTCCACTGGTTTTCCCATGTTTCTGGTTTATCCTTTTGAATTTTGCACTTGTTCATGTAAGGTAAAAATTGAAACAAAAACCCAGATAAACAGAATAAGAAATAAAGGGCCCCATGAACTATCAGGGATCTCCATGTTGCAACCTGGAACTCTGTATAATTGTCCAAATTATAGTTTCAAGCATTTTGAAATGGCCCTTGCAGAGGATTCTCAGGTAAAAGTGAATCTACGCACTCCACAGCCAAGGATACTGAACAAAGGATGCTGACACTTTCACTTGCTGCCATTTTTCAAATCTCTGCACATGGCCTTGTAATTCTGGATGCTGGCACAGAGACTGCCACTCACTGCCACCCAAATTTGGCCAGATGTCACAGCCCAGGAACCTGCTCCTTACAGCTGAGATGCTTTTGCTTTTAAAATAAGCCTGTATGGTATCCAGGCTTGAAAAAACACTGCTTTGCAAAGGTTATATCTAGCTAACTTAACAAACCAAACATCTCTTTTGTTGGGGCCAATAAAGTAAAAAATGCACACTCTGTACAGATAGTCCAGATTTTCTTGGTATTTACATGTGTATTTGAATAGTTAAAGTTCTGCAAGATAGATCCTGGAGGAGGACGTCCAAAGACAACACAATTATCAAAACCAACCCAGTTTTAGGAAGCACTGCATACTAGAAAAGCTACTCCACACCAGAGCATTAATATTCTGAGCACTCTTACAAGAAAATTCTATTATAAGTCAAAAACCATGATGACAATCTCCAAGATACAGTCCAAGTTCTTCACTTACCCAGGAATTTTGCTGTATCAAACATTGTAACACATAATGTAGCCATTATCTGGGGTCCACCAATGCTTTTGTTTGTTTGGCATGGCATTCAATACCATTGGGTATGATGAGTAGGTGGTATTCTCTGTTAGAAGATACAAATGGAATCAAGGGAAGCTGTCTGTCTGCTCTGTCAGGTATGTATTCAGAATAGAGCGTTGCAAGGGTGTGCCACTCCACGGGCTCCTTTTCTCAATGGGCTAACTCTGTCCCAGTCTCGGCCCTTCATGTCTCCTCTTCTCTCTAACGTGAGGTAAACTCCTTTTACGTTATTAGCATAAATTTTTATGGGCTTTTCAAATGTGTGTGCAATTTTGTTCAAATATACATTTTTTTCCTCTTCCAAAATGCTAAGAGATTCATTTTGGCCTCTTGAAAGCCTGAATAAAGTCTTGGACTAAGTTAGTCCAATCATTCTACCACTTCTAAATACTGGCTACAGCACTGAACAAACACATTTGTGCTTGTGGAACGTGTCCTGGGGTGATTGGTCAGATCCATTTTGGGTGTTGGCTTGGTTCCTCACATAGCACCTTGAGAAAGGTCCATACTTCTTAGGAAAAAAATATTCTCTTCAGAACCATCTATTCTCAAAAAGTTATGAGTTTCATTTATATTCTGAAAGAGAGTGATTGGTTTACCTGTTATGAACCATTGTACTAAGGGTACAGAGCATAAAGCTGAAACATTTGACCATCCAAACTGTCTTTGAGCATCTGTGTTCAGTGATGAGGGTACACAGATGAAAAGTATATATTTTCTCTTGTCTAAGTGCTAAAATCTACTGGAAGAGACAGATATAGAAACAGATAGTTATGCCACCATATAATAAGTGCTAGAAGGGTATGTGAATACAGTGATATAGAACCCAAAAGAGGGGAGGATTTTTGTGTATGTGTGCATGCTGTTATTTTCCCCCATTGCTGGCATCACTTTCAAGAAGCCTCATGAGACAGAGGCAAAACAAAGAAGTTTTAAATATGCATCTGGAGATGCCACACGGGGATGAGGGCTTCATTGTATTGGGATTGAATAAGGTGCTGATTATATAAGTATCATTACCTGCCTGTGTTGAGCTTTGACTATTTCTAGCACATTGCTAAGAACGAAGGCTTCTCAGTGGAGTGCCAAGGAAACTGTTGGAGGTTGCCAGTCATTTTACAGAAATGCCACAGAACACTGGATGCCAGATGGCTACTGATGAAAGTGATGAAGGTTCATGCTTGGAAATGAAGTCCAATTCCATATTTGGTCCTTGTTTCCTTCTTTCTCTTTTGAATGCATGAAAGAGCACAAACTCAGCCTTATTCTACTCCTGCCCTACAAAATACTCATTATCCTTTCTCCTTTTACTAAGGTTCTGGAGAAATGGAGTCAAGTTAAATCCACTTTATTCCCAAAGCCTCAGAGGCCCCAGAGCCCTGCCTCAGAGTCTCTGAGCCAGGCACTTTCTCTTTTACCTCTGCTTATTCATGACTGCCAGACTCAACTGTCAATGAAACCCTCAGAGGGTGGCCTGCCAGGGACTAAAGTTTCTGTGAGGTAGTTTTTCCCATCTCAACACCTCATTCAAGGGTGAAGAAGAAACGCCTGCTGGAAATGTTTCACAATGGTTCTGTTTTGTGGGAGAAGTGCACTTTGTCTCTACTGAGGGCATTCTCTGCAGCCACAATGCCTGGCCACCTTGTCCTTGTCTTACTAATCGAGTGTGTGACAGCAGAGCTAACTTCTTCCTCACCCCTAATGTTCTAGGTGGAGGGAGCTCCATTGGGGTCACAGTAATGGTCTTTCTCCCCCACTTCTCTCAGTCTACCCCAGCAAAGTGAAGGGGCAATGGGAAAGGTAAATGGAGACTGCTTCTCCCAGCATCTTGTTTCTTTCACCCTGGGAGCCAAATCACCACTGTTCCTCTATGCTAGCACTGGGTGGGCAAGTCTGGGTTCAGTATCAGTAGGCCATCTTGCCTAAAATCATACAACCACCATTCAAACTAAGGTTTTATCAGAACAAAAGTGACCTTTCGGTTCTTTATCTGTTATTAGGTCCTCTCCAGGACCCCCTGCAGGTGAGAAGTAGTGATTACATTGCATTCTGTTCTTTGGCCTTGAGGTATAGCAGGCCTCACTAGGAGAAAGGGAAACGGCAGCACATGTCCTATTCCACCTTGAGGCCTATAAGAAAGCCTTGAGATGGGGCAGAACAAGTTAGGAAAACTCTACTTTTGATGGCTTTAACTCCATTCTTGTCCTTTATGGTAGGTTAAAACAAACAAACAAACAAGCATTCTCACATCTGAATGTTCTTACATAACAGCCTTGGGTCTCCCCCTTCTTTTAATCTACTATATCTCATAACTATATCCCCAAAAAGCCTTTGTAAAGCTTTCTGAGAAGGGTTCCCTGGTCTGTGACAGCCAGAGTGATGTGTCCCTCCTCTAGTTTTCCACTGTACTTGGTCTAATGGCATGTGAATGTATGTATGGATGGATGGATGGATGGATGGATGGATGGATGGAATAATGATTTTTTAAAATGAATCTCTTTCATCTGGATTATCTTTGCTTGCCCATCTGTGAAAGAGAGATGGAGCTTTCCCTAATCTTCATCAGGGTCCTTGTTTCTCTTTTACTATAAGCCCCATTGAAATGCTTCAGGAAGCAGGAGCCAGAAACTCTTAATCCAATAGCCTAATCAAAAAGTAAGATCTATTGTAACAGCTATTCTTGATGTGAGATGGGTACTACATTTATCAGAGTGATCACTTGGTAAGTTACAAAATGCCTAAACACTGGATTGTGTACCTGAAACTAATATATTATATGTCAACTATAATTGAAAAATAAAAATTTCAAAATAAAGTATGAAGATCAAGGAAGCTCAGAATATGCAACTTGGCTTTTTATCACATTGAACTCTGCATTACCTTGAACTTTGGGGTCAGCATAAGTTCTGTAACATTTAGGCTTGGAGTATTTTCATTCAGACCAGAAAACTAGACTGTCCAAACTGAGACCACGTCTCTGCCGGCACAGGATGGTGAGGCAGAGGGCAGAGTTCCAGGCAATTTGGAGGAACAGAGACTGAGCTTGGCTAGAAAAGACTTGAGAAAAGCAATTTTGATGCCTGGATAATCACCCCTGTTGCTTACAAACCATGCCAATGGAAACCTGTCCCAGGGGTTCCAAGCTTAGAAAGTAAAGTGATTGAAGCTCAATCCAGAATGAGGATAGTGAAGCAATTAAGCAGGGGGAAAAGTGGGGCCTTTGCCTGGAGCAACTTCTGTTCCATCAATTGAAAGAATTTACTTGCCCTCAAAGGAAGGTTATTTTAGCACCTGGCACCAGAATTCTCAATATATGAGCTCTGCAGTCTTCTTTGATCTACACTTACTAGTACCTGCATTATCAGGCAGTAACTAAGGGAAGAAACATGTTCTCTATCTTCCAAAAATCCAGTTGAAAAAGAATTTAGTCATCTTTCAGGCCAGACTACACGTCTGTCTATAGCATAGGCTAATTTTCACTTCCTACATCTTTTATCCCCTAACCCAGCAATGGTGGCCCCAATACTATGATGCCACCCCCAAAATTCAGGTACTATTTTACTGGGATGGGTTAAAAGGGACTTTGGGTTCAGGCAATACTGAACTGAAATCTGTTGTGTGATTCACAGAAGTAATTTGACTTTTGAATTTCCTCACCTAAAAAAATGGAAGTAGTAAGACGTAATCTCATAGATTTGTTATGATGACCAAATGAAACATTTTATGCCAAGGATCAAAACAGTGACTAGAATGTAGAAATTCTAGAATAAGTAATCACTTTCTCTCCAACCCTCTTCCCCAAGCAGGACTTAATGAGCTGTTCTAGACTAGGGGTTCCATTTCAGTGTGTGTTAGTGAGAGCCAACCATTACATTTTCAGGAATTTTGTGAGCCAGTTGACGTCATGCTGGGAGTTTGAGATAGTGGGAGTATTCATATCACAGAAATCAGCAGACACCATAAACCATGGCCTGCACCCACCCACCCAGAAATCTGGTTTGTCAGCAAACTACCCGTGTTCCTCAAGGTGTAGTCCCTGAAACACAAGCAACAATGTACTTGAAACCTTTTAGAATTGCAAATTACCAGTAATATTCCCAGCCCTGAGCCCTGATGAATCACAAACTCTGGAGATGGGGGTCCAGAAATCCATGTTATAACAAGCCCTCTTAGTGAGAGCTGTACCTGGTATGTAGCAGACAGATCAGTGTGGCTGGAGTGAAGTACACAATAGAGAGACTGGTAAGAGAAGATGGGACAGTGGTGGGGTGCAGGTCACAGGGAGGCACAGGCCACTATATGGATTTTGACTTATGTTCTAAGTGGTAAGAAAACAATAAAGGGTTTTGAGTAGAAGAACATAAAGTCTTTTAAATCTCATTGAAATGGATCTCTGTAACTGCTGTGTTGAGAATAGAGACAAGGGTGGTAAGAGGAGACAGTGGCTTGGACCAGGAT
Organism: Tonatia bakeri; assembly: GCA_004024845.1. NCBI lineage: Eukaryota > Metazoa > Chordata > Mammalia > Chiroptera > Phyllostomidae > Tonatia > Tonatia bakeri. The sequence goes on from PVIA01003758.1 coordinate 48,636, forward strand.
GATAGAAATATACATGACGAAATGGTTGGCTTCCAGATATATTTTGAAGATAGAGCCAATAGGATTTGGTGTTGGTAATTTTGACATAAGAGAGTGAGGGGAAGAGTCCAAGATGACTCAAAAATTCTTTAGCCAGGGAAACTAGAAAGATGAATTTTTTTAAGATACAGAAAGGAATAGGCCAAGGGAAGGTGGAAGGATGGTGAATAAGAGAGCAGTCTACTTGGGATATGAGCTTGAAAGGTCTGTGAGACATCCAGAGGGAATGTCAAGGAGGCCATTAGAAATGAGTTCGGAGGTTGGGCTGAGGATTTAACATTGGAAGTCATCACCTTCCAGATGGCACTTGACGAGTTGGGATAACATAGTGACCACAGATGGAGAGAATGCAGATCAGTCTTGGCCCTGGGAAGGGTAGATGTCTGGAAGATAGATGTGAAAGAACTAGCAAAGGACACAGAGTAGGAGCATTCACTGAATTTTAGTTCAACACAAGTTATGGAAACCCTCAGAGAGTTGAAATAATACATTGAAAATTGCTATACAACATTACTTGATGATTCTCAGGGCCTCCTATATGTCCTTTCTTAACCATCAATGAGTAACACGGTCTTCAATCACAGCTGGCCTTCTAGGTTAAGGTAGTGTTGAGTTACACGTGAAGGGTGACCCACTGAAACAGGTTGCTCTTCTTAACTCACTAAGATCCCAAAGGACTCACTCACTTCTCCCCAAGAGTCATTACCACAAGTTAATCACAGGAAGCAGCCAATTCAGCAGACCAGTCTGAATCTATGCCCATGTTTGTGAATGTTTTTGCTTTATCAAAGGGAACATGTAATTACCTTAAAAATATAATTCTCCTCTTTAACATAAGCTGGAACAGCCAAACCTCCTTAAACCCTGAGTGCTTTTGCAAGAACAGTTTATTCAGTTGCCTTTTTAAGCTTTTAAAAGTCTCTGACTCATTTGAGCAAGTGGGAAAAAAGACAAAACATCAGGATCTTGCTAGAAAAATATTGTGATTATTGGCACTGAAACAAAATAACACTATGATAAAGGCATTGTGTTCCCCAAATCAAGTGTATGTCTCATCTTCTTCTTAAGAAATCTTTCTGCATTGGGGTCTCTACGAGTTGTGAATGTCTGCAACTTATACCATATGGCCTTGAACAAGTTCTTTTCTCTGATCGTTAGTTCTTTCCTGGGGGAAACGGGGATAGAAGGACCTACACAACATATATGTAGGAAGCACCCCAAACAATGCCCGATACTCAGCTCCTTTCCACTGCCCTTAAATGTGGCAGCAAGTAGCTGAAATGACCATTCCACATTTGAAAGAACTGCCACTACAGTCTATCCTATCCCATCCCTACCTCACAGTCCCTCTCCAATTGCCAGTATAAAGCAATACATGTACTTAGGATGATTTTTGCCAAAACAGGACATTTTGACTTTGTTGTTTATTTATAGAGAGTATTAGAACATAGTCTTATCAAACAATTGTGAACAAAATGTAAAATGACTTTTTAAAAAATTACAAAATAATTGCAAAGTAGATATCACTTACCTACTCCACCCATGAGCTTCACCTCATCCCTGAAGTCCTTCCTCAAGAGATAGAGTAGAAATGTCTATTTGCCACACTATTTGAGTTTCTCTAAACTGAATAGTTAGTGCTTATTTTTGCAACCTAATCAAAAGACATCTTGTGGTGAATACATACCACATGTGGTGAATACATTTACCATTGTACATTTATACAAACGCATAGAATGTATAACACTGAGAGTAAACCCTAATATGAACTATGGACTTTGCAGGATAGCGATGTGTCAATGTAGGCTCTCCAACTGTCACAAAAACACCACTCTGGTGAGGGATGTTGATAATGGGGAGGCTGTGAATGTGTGGGGGCAGGGCACATAGGGGAAATCAGTGCCTTCCCCTTAATTTTGTTGTGAACCAAAAAACTACTCTAAAAATAATATTTGTTTAATTGAAAAGCAAAACTAAGTTACATTAATAACATAATTTTTAAGTCATCTTGAAGTACCAGGTACCCTTCTTTGTGGTTAATATGGAGGCTAAGTAATATCTAAGGAAAGAGTTTTCAAATAGTGAGACAAGCATAAGGAAGCAGTCTTGCTCAAGATATAAGCCAATGGAATGGCCTCCTCAGGGATGAGGGTCTGAGTAGGAGTTGGTTGAGTCTTTCACCCACAGATAGGACTTGGTATGCAAATCACTTTAAATGTAGTTTCCCAAAGTAGCTACTTCCCCCAAATGTTAGACTTTCCCAAGGGAAATCTTCTAACCTACTTCACTCTGTCTCTGTCTAGAAACTCTGTTAAAGATGAAAAATATCATGAGAAACAACAAGCAATAGGGCAATTTTCATTGGTCTTCTGGGAGAATGCATTCAAAGTGACCCAGATTTCACCAGCTCTGAAGGAGATTCAGAGGAGTTGTTTCTTGACCACTCTTCTTCCTCAAAGTTCTCCCTTCTTAGTTTCATAGGTTCTCCTGGAGTCTCTCCCGCTTTCCGGACAGGCCCTTCTCTCTTTCCCTGGTGAGCTCCTCTGACTGCATCTACCTCTAAAACATGAGGGCACCTCTGTTTTTCTCATGTTGCCTATTGGAGTTCCCCTCCCAGTCATAAAGAGGCACCTGGTTTGTCATCTGTGCTGGGGTTTCAGGAGATGGTGCTGGGCTCTGTAAGGGGAAAGACCTAGTCCGGAAAATTGGGACGAAGAGGTGGCAGGGTTGAATGTGGTGGGTGGTGGGAAAGGGAAGGTTGCCTTAACTATAAATTACAGAGAAGATCAAGAGCCAGTTTTTTCTGTTGCTCTGACTTCAGTTACCATTTCTATGCCGAGGAGTTCCCAGATCTGTACCTCACTATTTCTCATGAGCTTCACAGCCTTGTATCTCCGCCTGAGTGCCTCACAGGAAACTCAGACTCACACTGCCCAAAACCACATTCTTCTTCCAAATTTAAACCTACTTCTTAATCTGTTTTCTTTTGGGGGGACTGCCATGTGTCTAGTTATCCAAGCTAGAAGCCTATTCCCAATCTCTCCCAGTCCCTTTTCTCAAATCAATCATAAATCTTATAAATTCTGCATTCCAGATATTTTTTGATCCATCCCATCTCTCTACCATTAAATCAAAACAGCATAGAATTCAATACACAGTCATGATCTGGCCCCAACATAGCCCTAGTGAATAAATCAAGAATACATAGGTTGCTCGTGCCATGCAAAGAAAGCTCAAGAAACCCATCACCTTTCTGGTCATACACATTTTCTCCTACCAGCATTAATTTTTACCCCTGCAGTAGAATGCTAGGCATTTTTAATTTGCCTTGACATCTAACATTCTCCTTACCCTCCAGTTTCTCTGTTGGCATGTAGTCAACTCCTGAGATTTCTGGGACTCAGATATTTGTTAGGCCAATGCCATGATCATCTGCTAGCTGCAGTAAAGGGGTCCACTGAGAGTCAGAATGATACTGCAGCCTCACGTGCACATGCAGAGGTGTCTAATACGAAGGGCAGACATATGCCCTAGGAGGACACTGTCACAGAAGAGATGTGCATATAAATAAGTCAGAAGCTGGAAAACGTTATTAGCCATTTCCTAACTGTGTTAAGAACCTAGGAATCATGTTTCTATTTGAGTTCCCTGGAAAAATGAAAAATATAGAACTAGGGGTAAGAAGGGTTCAGGAGAAAGGAAGGGCACAGCATAGGTACATCCCCATCTTGATCAACGCAAAGGAAACCAGGAAAGTATTGTCAGTTCTCATGGAGCTGACAGCATTTCACGGTATTGAATTACTCTGAAGAGAGTTAATGAGAATCTACTCTGGCTAGGCAGTAGAGATGTATAAATAGAGCTGCAAATAAGATAACCATGATTATTATCTTCAACAAGTTCACAGTATAGAGGGAGATGAACACAAGGGAACAAGCCCCTACAGAGCAATGTTATTAGAATTGTCACGAATGTGGTGAGGGACAGTGGGAAGGAACATGGATGTGTGAAGTGGGCAGAGAACCAGATTTAAGAGAAAGGGAAGAAAATCTTGCTGTAGAAAGACTATCTAGTTGATATTCTTTACCAGATATTCTTATTTATCAGAAGGTGAATAAGAGTTAGTCAGGTTGCAGCAAGGAAATACAGATGGGAGAGAAGGGTTTGCATGTGAAAAGGCCCAAAGATGAGAAATGACTTGGCTCATTAAGACTTCCAAGAGAAGTCCAGTCTGGCTTGTATAGCATTCAGGCACAAAATAATGAGATAGGAGACCAGAAAGACAAAGTTTGGGCTTTGAAAGTTTTTACTAGCCACATGAAGAAATTTAGATGTTGTCTTGTTTTATCTTAGAAATATCACTCTCCAGTGGGAAGAAGGGATTACAGTGGGAAGAAGACTGGAGGAAAGGCTATTTATTAAGAGGCTAATCACAATAATTTGATAATTTATGGTGGCTTATATTAGGGAAAATAAGTGGCTGTGTTGAAAAATATTTACAATTAAAATCAGTAAGAGTTGATGATTACATGTGAAGGTTGAGGGTAAGGGAAAATTAAGGATAACTTCAGGTATTTGACATTAGCAATTTGTTGGGTGGGAATAACATTTGCTATGATAGCAAAATAGAAGAAGCAAGTTTAGGGAATGGGAACAAAGAGGGATAAAAACTGAGTTCCCAATCTGTTAAATTCTACATTTTTACAGTATATTCAAGTGGAAGCATGCAGCTGGCAAATAAGTACGGAAATCAGAAAAGATATGTGTACAGGAGGTACTGCTTAGAGAGCCAACAGCATGTAATAGTGAATGGGAACAGGTGACGTGCACCGTGGAGGAGGCAGGAACTGCGACTCTGAGGCTCTAGAGCGGGGCCCAGGACCCATCCCGGCAGAGACAGCTGAGAAGATGCCCACAGAGGAAGAAGGAGCACTGCTGCAGCCTGGACAGCAGAACCTTTTCAGAAGGAGGGACTTTGCAATAATAGCTGCAGTTATCAAAAATTGAATCTGTACATGCCAATATGTGAAGATGTTCAAAATACATTACCTAAAAAGAGCAGGTTGAAGAACAATATATGTGGTGTGATCACATTGTATGTTTTTCAATGCTGAATCTGAACTGAGTATTTCTAGGACACACAGGGACTGTCAAAAAGAGGGGAGGGGATTTCAGGGGAGAGTGGGAAGGGTTTACAGGAACAAATATAAAGGACACATGGACAAAAACTAGGGGGTTAGAAATGGGAGGGAGGTGGGGAGGGAGGGGTGGGTAGGCTGGGATAAGAGTAAAGGACAGGAAATTGTACTTGAACAATGATTAAAATAAAATTAGAAAAAAAAAAAAAGATCCTCAAGAAAGTGAGACTGGAAAATCACAGATGGAAGAAGGGGACTGTAAATTACCACTTTGTGTACCCTCAGTACCAATGGAATATTTTACCTTGAATGTGTATTACATTTGTATATATTTTTAAGTTCATTAAAAAGCGAGAGTGACTGACAGTAAACGGTGTGGAGAAACAAAGTAAATCAAAATGAAAACTACTCATTAGCTTTGCAACAAAGAGGTCATTGTTGATGGAAGTCTTTTCAGTGGCATGCCGGTGCATTGAAATGGGGGGAAATCTGTGTAGAAGATTGGCGATAAAGAGAAGGGGAGTGACAGGGCAGTTGCGGGAGGGGGTATGGCTTCAGATAGATTTTCCACTGTGGAGAGTTTAGAACCCTTTGACATCTTGACAGAATTCACCTCATTTCCCACACTGCTCCTGCAGAAGCAGGAAGGAGGACAAGGACTTGAGATAGACATCTGGGTAGCAAGGGATGGGACTCAGAGAAAAGCTACAGGAACTAACTCTGGAGAAGAGAGGCACCTCTCACTGCAAAAGAATGTGAAAAGGAAAGAGTTAAGGTGACTCTGGTCGTCTGCATTGTTGCTAGCAACAACAAACACCAGTATCTTAGGCTTTTGAAATTTCCCTCAATGCAATAAAAAAATAATAAAATTGTATGCTGCCGGCTGGCAGCAGAGTGATTTAGAGTCTGAGCACTGACATCTATGATAAAAGCAATCTCTCTTTCACATCATTATCATGCAAAGCAAGCACGTGTGCTAGTAAAAGACCCAAAGTGACAATTACTGCTTTTGAAGGGGTTATCATTTAAATCTGGACAAGTTGTATGAATTATAAGTTGTCTCTTCATTCTTTATTTATACTCAAGAAGTCATGTAATATGATAACATTATTTTATGAGAAATGTGAGTCTCTTGAGGTGAGAGTATATGTTTCTTTGTCTATATGAACATGTATTTAAGCACAGGAGCCAGCACCATCACTGCTCAAGTAATGGTTAGTGAACAAATAAATATAATTCTAAAAAGAAAAAGTTGGTGTTTTATTCTGACCTATATCACCTCCCAAATTTTTTAAATGTGTCTATGTACATATACAAATTTTATTACTTAAAGCCTAAAAACAAAGCAAATGCAAGGGTACATTCAAAAACAGGGAGAAAAGGTTACAAAAGCTGTTAACGGTGCAGACTGGCCCATGTGTACTTATTCCATATTGCTCACTCCAGAACTAGTCATGACTTCAAAATAATAGCATGATTTAATGCATTTTCACACCTCAAAAGCATCTTACAGTTCTCATCCCAGCCTGCCGTGCACATTTATGGGAAAGAAACCATAGGAAGTATAGTAACCAGTTGCTAACAAGCATCTCCCAGGACATCCGAGGATATTTACCAATCTTCCCTTACTAGAGCTGCCCAGTGCAAATTCAATCAGACCTTTCATTTCAAAATTATGCATCCTGATGGCAGACTCTTCTGAAGGACCAGATTGCTCCAAAAGATTGCAGGGAGTGGAGCTCTGTACATCTAAATAACTGGCTCCATTATGTTTTCTCCTCCTTGGCGACAATTAGAATTCATTACCATCTGAGGGCTATTTACCAGTCTGTAGAAAAGAAGTTAAATGTTGAGCTAACAGATTGGAAATATGTCCACATATCATGATTTGCTCTTCCCACTGGCACTCAGAATGGCAGCCTAGAGACAGGGCCAAGAATGTGAAACACATAACATTCTGCTTAGCCTTGTCCGCAGGTGGGCCAGCTCTGGCCGTGCTGAGGCAGGCTGACCAGAAAGCCATTATCAAGGTGCACTCTCTGATTCTACTCAATAGGAAGAAGACCTTTCGGAAGTACTGCATTTATTTTTAAAAGTAAATTGAAAGGCTGGACTCCCACACAGAGCACTCTGTATAAATTATAGAGCTTGTCTTACAAACACCACACACTAAGATGAGTACCGTTTCACTGAAGCAGTCTCCTGAAATACCATGTTTCTTTCTGCATTCTCACCGCATATGTAAGACTTTGACAATCTAACCTCCAGGGATTTTCTTTCTTTTGCCAGGCTTCAGATAATTAAGAAGAAAAAAGAAAAGGAAAAGAGGCAATGATACTAAATTAGAGGGTAAACAGAAGTTGATGTAAGTGGGTGGGACATCCTTCTTCTGGGGAGTTTAAGGCAAAATTATACAAACTCACCCAGACTCCTGAGTATAGTCATGGCATAAGCATTCAATACCTCATAAAAGCAAGGGTAGGAATGTACTGTCCCTACTTAAGCCTCAATTTCCTCCTCTGCAAAATGGGAATAATGCATATATGACAGGGAAGTCATGAGCATGAAAGGAGGTCACACAGTAATGTGATTAGCACAGTTCCTGGTGCTACAAGAGCATGCCTTCCATGATGATCATAATACTTACAGTTGAGCAGAGTAAGAACATTACCTTTACACAGCAAGATAAACTGCCAAACTATCTTGATCCATGAGATGCAAGGTCACTCACCATATCAACCTGCATTTCAGAAAACCTAAAGGGCCTTGGACATTGATTCATAGTACTTACCCCCCAAATCTGGTTTTTATTAAATACTGCAAATGATTAAATTATCCTTACATGCAGTCACAGAACAGCTAGAAAATGCAGGAACACAGGCAATCTCCACCCCCTTAACAGGCACCAACTCAGACCACAGGTGGAAGGTCTATGCCTTGGGTGAAGCCACCCAGTGGTAGCAGAGGCCCACCTATGATTACCTCACCTCTGTCTCCTCAGCACCAGTCAACCCAGTGGCTTCCATCTGCATGTACCTCTTCCTCTTTGCCTGAGGGCTTTCTTTGGACCACTGAGCTGGATGGCAGAGAGGGCAGAAATGCTAGGGAATTAAAATCCCCTAAAGTAGACCTCAATGCATAACTGGTGGAGGTTAGTGAATAGGTAGCTCTTGGATGAGATAACCTGAGACATCCCTACACCGTCCCCCAGAAGGACAGAGCCTTGGCCGCAGGCAGCAGTAACCTGCTCAATAATGCCACCGTCAACTTCCTTCCCTTCCTTCTCTTACTTTCCCACTTCACTACCAGTATTTCCTGGGACCACTTCCCAAAACCTTGTCTTCAGGATTGCCTTCTGGAAACACCAGCCTAACACACCCCCAAAAAGGTCCTTCCTTCAAGTTCCATAAGGTGTTCCCCTGGCTCCTCCTCTCAGAGCTACATCCCCACCCCATTCCATCGTGGGCATTACTGTGAGTGCTATTTCCATATATGGATTTCTCATTCAGGGACAGCATATATAGCTTCCAAAAAAATTTCTTCTCTATAGTAAAAAATGCCAGCCAAGATTTCTTGAGAGCTCACCTTCTATCAAGCATCATAAGAATCAGTTCTCATGTACTGTGTATAACCATCGCAATAAAATAGGTATTGTTATTAACCCCACTTAACAGATGTGGAAATCCAAGTTCAGGGAAGTTAAGTCACTTGCCAAAGTCTACAGAGCAAGTGAGAGGGAGAGCTGGGTTGAGGCCCATGTCTGTTTGGCATCAATGCCCACAAAGTTGAATTCCTTATGATCCCCATAGAACCTGCTGAATAGCAGTGCAGAGGTCTATGTATTCGCAGAGCATGATTGAGCGACTAACATGTTTGGACTTACACAGTTTATCACTCTCTTCCTTCCTCTTTCCCATTAGCAACGTACAGTCTAGTCTGCTTTACCCCAAACTTCAGTCATTTACAATGAAAAGTTTAATGACATGAGTGGCATGGTAATGACAGACATTTGTCCCTCACATCGTCCTCCACTTCCTTCCTCTGATAATAGAGCTCCTTAGTTTTAACTGAACATCGGCTGTCGGAGACTTCCTCTTCCAGCCTGTCTTGCAATGAGATGTGGTCAAAAGAATGTCAATAGACGTGCTGAGGACAATTTCCAGGACCTACCAGGCTGTGCTTCACTTCCACATCTTCCTTCTCCTCTCCTTTGGGAGAGAATTTGGATGTTGAGGGTCACTGAGTGTCAACAGTGACCAGGAGCATGAGGACAATACCTGTGAATGGCAGAACCAGGAGCCTGGGTCCCAAGACTCCCACACAGAGCCGAGTTGCCCAGGTCCTCTGATCACCCACATGCACATGTTGTCATCTGAGAAAGAAACGTTTATCCAGTTTGAACCACTCTTATTTGTTCTACGTGGAAGCAGCAAACCCAAATCCTAAATAATACAAAGACAGTGAAGGGAAGGTGGAACTGAGACGAAAGTCAGCAGGAAAAGCATGTAGGACAATCGAGGGGGATGAGAGGGAGCTCCCAGAACAGAGAAAGGCTGAGAATGAGGATGAAGCATGTTTTATTTATTTGCTTGTTTTAAAGTTTCAGAAACACAGAGGAAGAGGAGGAAATCAAAACCAGAGAAGAAAGGAAGATCAACGACATTCTCTTTTATCCTGCCTCTTGGGAGGCTGTGGGTGGCAGGAAAACAGAAGGGGAAAGGAATCCCCAGCTGTTATCAGTGCCCATAAAAAGTTCAAGCCCAGCCTTCTGCTGCAGAGCAGAAGATGTCATTGACTCTGAAACAGAAGGGGTCCTTGAGATTAACTGGGTGCCCACAGATGCCTTTCACATACAAGGACCTCAATCAGCCCTGGGCCTCCCTCCCTCTGGAAGAGAGCAAACCACTTCCCATTAAGGGAAGGTACAGCTCAGTCACTACAGTTGACCATGTTTCCACTTCACTCAAAAGTGTGATGATCATACAGTGCAAACGTGTGCAAATTTCCAGTTATTTTCTAAGAGGACACATGTTTTGAAACATATGTTTCCAGATTCTACTCAGCAGGACTTTGTCAGTTATTTACATAAAAACAAATACAGCTACTCCGAATTAAGAAACACTTTTAAAATCACACGCTAATTATTCTTCCATGCAAAGCCTGAACCACAGCCGGTCCTTTTGTGAGCGAACTTATTGACTGCCTTTCAGGCCCTGGCAAAGCCCCAGCCCCACACGAGTCCCACACACAGTGTTAAGCTGGCTGCCAGGCCTCAGCAGCTCCACCGCACTTCGCTGGTGCAGGGGGTGTTGATGTGGCACTTTAGAAGCAACAGGCAGATCAATGGGAGAAACAAATTAGCCGTGGTCAGTGAATAATGAGGTGATAAAAAATGCAACAACAGCACACAATTTGAATCAGAATATGTCAAAAGTTAAAAGCCAGCATCTCTGGAAGAATGTGAATAAGAGTGTGTAATCCCTGTTTCCCATTGTCCTAGTTGTCTCAAGTCATTCTTGCTTTTAACACCAGTAGTCTGAGAACCCTTTCCGGAGAGCTCCAAGAAGCCCAGTCTTTGGGGAATTCTCCTCCCTTAACTACTGCTGAATCTTTAGGGAGGTACTTCCACATCTCACAAGTCCGTCCTGGCTGTCACCCACCACCTCACTTAACCATCTTCTTTCGCCAACTTGTCTCTTCCTCAGGTCATTCCTTGGCTGCTCACAACTAGTTGTCGGGGCTGTTGTGTTCTTCCCTGAACTATTTCTTCCTGAGCATTAACACTCTCAAGAGTGTCTGAGGCCAGGATGTAACGTCTCATAACAAACCCGCTACAGACCTCAGGGGAATAACAGCACAGAAAGAACAGGCGACTGGACCCCATCCATCCAAGGACCCATGGACCAGGCCACCTCTTAGGTGGTAGGACTGGCTTGCCCCTCAGTCTTCCCAGGCCTGCCAAAATATTGTGGGAGCAGGGAAGGAGATAATATTCCACTCTGACTAGACCTCAAGGAGCCCAGGACCTCTGGGCATCTCTACTAGAACAGCTTCCTCTTTGCCCTGGGTCAGCGGTTGGCCCTTCTGGTCAATATCCCTCAGAGATGCAACTTTGACCAAAGAAAGTAGCTTCCATGTCACCAGGCAGAGCCCCTTGACTCCTCAGTGTCCGGAACCTGACATGGGCTTTATCTTACACAAACCAGCTTACAGACTCGGGTCTACTGAAACCTCTAACTCAACAGAAACTGCCAAGAGCTTGGAAGGAGCAGTTATCTCTCCTGCCCCCCACTTCATTCTGAGCAAGCTTTCAGAACTGTTTGGGTTTAATAAGGCCATCATTAAAATCACTGGAGAGCACTGAGAACATTATGGTATCCCCAGTCTGGATAAAATTCAGCATTGGAACAATCCTTAACCCCTTATAAGTACAAGAAAATCCAACTAAATTTTCATTTTTCTCATGATGATGATTTTGGTGCTCTTATTTTCTTCAAAATCCTTCCTTGTTGGAGCTCTCCCAGCCCATTCAGCTTCCCAGGAAGCCCAGCACTGGGGTCAGTGTCGGAGCCCTGAGTTACATGTGGGGACTCCAGTAGAACCCTGCTAATGTCCCAGCTGCCTCTGCCTAGAAAGGCACCAGCCTTCTCCTGGTAAAAAACAATGTTTCCTCCCCTATGTCTTCCCTCAGAACGAGAGGGTTTTGTACTCAGCAGGTAGGTGGAGCTGCCCCCTAGATGACTTGGAACCAAAGGTAGTCCTGTCTTTTTGTCCTCTGTTTCCTCTGGGGCTTAAACCTTAGGGTCACACGAAACCTCATTTGATTCATTTATTCAACAATGTTCACAAAGTACCTATAGTAGGTTAAATAGTGTTCCCCCAAATTCACATGCATCCAGAACTTCAGAATAGGACCTAGTTGGAAATAGAGCCCTTGCAGACGTAATTGGTTAAGTTGAGGTCATACTGGTGTAGGGCAGCCCCTAAGTCCCATGGCTCACAGGGAGAGGACTCACAGGGACAAGCGTGGGAAGAAGGCTAACTGATGACAGAGGCAGAAATAGGACTGGTGCAGTTATCAGTCAAGGAACTAACTCCAAGTCTCGCCAGCAATCGACAGAGGCTAGGAGAACAGCATGAAACAGACTGTGCCTACAGCTTCCAGAAGGAGCCAACCCTGCCAACACCTTGATTTCTGCCTTCCACATACCTGAACTGTGAAAGAGTGCATTGCCATTGTGGTAAGCCACTCAGTCTATGAAAATTTGTCATGGCAGCCTCAGGAAACTAATACAACTCCTAATATTTTCTAGTCACAGTACCAAGCACTAAATGTGTAGAAATGAGCAAGACAAGTAAGGTCCCCATTCTTGTGGAGCCAAATTCTAGTGGAGAAGATGAACAATAAGCAAGTAACTCAATAAATAAATAGAATTACTTCAGAATGGGATTGATTTTGTGAAAAAGCAAAATAAAACAGAGTTATGTGATAGAGCCGACCGGGGTGGAAAGTACAGTAGTACAGCCTTGCAGAATAGATATTTCTGCCACATTCACACGGAGAGTGTTGATACTACCCACTCCAGCCCAGCCAGGACTTTCCAGAGAGTGTGCTCCTTTCCGCCTCCATGAGTCCCTTTCATCTCAGCCACAGAGACCTGACCTCTCTGCTCCTCTTCACTGGGCCTCAGTGCTGGTGGGCTGCAATGGCAGGTCTGCTTCTGACACAGCACCGGGCTCATCCACAGGCATTTCTCTTCCTTCACATGCTCCTGAGCTCGTACGTGTATCAAAACTGACAAGAATTGCTCCCCCTTCTCCAGCTTGCACATAAAGGATGTCAGTATCTTTCTTCACCATATGAAGAGGACAGATCCAATTTGACTTAATTACCACTGGAGCTCTGTAAACAGCCTCGAGTCAGTGCCGAACCCTGTGGTTTGTGAAGAGAACACCACAAATGGCAGGAAGCCACAGGGGAAAATAGTCTGACTGCCTTTGGCATGTTCATTTTGGAGTACAGATACTTCCATTCATCAATGGGGACATTTATGAAACCTGGGCTGTCAAGAGGATATTCTAAAACAGAGCAAAAGAGGCCCAGAGTGTTGTGACTGGGAGGCTATCTCTGAGCAGAAGCCCCACAGCTAGAATGTAGGAGGCTCCACCAGACAGGCAAACCAATCACCAAGTGTAGAAGTAGGTGCTACCCTGCACCCCGACACACACCTACCCTGACACTCGGGAAGCAGTGCAGACCCAAAAGTAATTCATTTAACCAGAGCTTGACTTCCTCTGAGAAACGTTCCCACGCAACAAATGCCTGGTTCCACAGGATAAAAGATGCTGCACCAGCATCAGATTGAAAATGACAGTGCAGGCTGGAAAGCGGTCACTCCGACTCAGCAGACACAGGAGCCCTGAGCTGAGGCCCTGCGTGCACAGCGTGGAGAGGTCAAAGACGGTGCTCAGAGAGGGACTTGCTCAAGTATGAAAGTGGGGTCTTATTCTGGTTCAGCAGGTCTGGGATGGGGCCTAGAACTGTGCTCCTGGAACAAGCTCCTGGGGGAACAACAGAAGGAACTAGAGAGTTGGCCACAGTGTGAGGAAGGACAGGAAGCAAGTCCCCTTCGGAGGCCACTGGGAGCACCTAGTCGTCCGGGTAACAAGCAATGCCACTCTGCCTCTCCAGGAATACCCAGGTTGGAGCAATGGTAAACTTTGCTGCATATTAGATGTAGTTTCTATCACCAACAAAAATAACTAACAATTCAATTGTGTACAATAGTTGGATGTGTTAAATCAAGATAGGTTCAGAGATAAATATAAGGTGCTTTTAAAAGCTGATAAGCCAGTATCTCTCACGTTGGCCCACATGTGACAGGCATCCAGAAGCAGTTAAAAACACCAGCGCCCAGGTTACAGCTCACAGCAACTGCATCCACATCTCTTGGCCTAGTGTGTATACAGAGGGTCGAAGGTGGAAGGGAAGACGTCGATGGCCCTGAAGGGAGGGAAAAGAAAACTTCAGAACAAGAGGAACTGAAGAGAAAGAGTAAATCCACATATTTTTTCCTTCTCTTCCCACTTTCATATTCCACTCTCCCTCAAACTGTTGGACTCTCCCTCTCCCCAGCATTCTTCTATGCATACTGTGCTTCTCGAACTGGTAATGTTGGTGTCACCTGGGAGCTTATTAGAAACAATTGTGAGCCCCTCCCCTGACCTATTGGATCAGAATCTGCATTGTAACAAGATCCCCAGGTAATTAGTGTGCACGGTGAAGTCTGAGAGCTTGACTGTACATGGACTTGAGCCCAAGCTTTCCATCACAGACACACGCTAGGTACAAAGGCGATCATTAAACTGCTCTAGCAATGCAAAACAGGCTCAGCTGCTGCTTATACCCGGCCAGGCAGGCGACTGCGGGAGAGGGTGCCTGCAAACATGTAATTGATTTACAGCATCATCTGGCTGTAACGAAGTGAAAGCCAAGTTGTCTTTCTCTGTATTGATATAATTACCAGCAAGAGGGGAAGCAGGTTCTGTCTTCAGATCAAGTAACCTTGTTATTTATCAGCCTGTGCTAACTCCACTTCTGATTAGCAATTTATCCTGGGTGGTTATTGACTGATCCTGCTTGGTTCTCATTATTCATTCTGTTCCCAGCAGCAGCAATTATTTAGCTCTCCAGATGATGGAAATGTAGATATTTGCATTTTCTGTACATTTTCCTATTTTTCTTTCCTGCCTCTATAGACAGAACATTACCCAAGGACCATGATTGCTTTTATAACTCCTCACAATGCCAACCAAAGCAGCATTTAATGCAAAATATAATGGATGCTGCTGGGAGATGCCAGGAACCATTCTTAACACTGTTCATTTCAATTCTCCATCTCATAAGCTAGAAACAAAGTTGTTTTAAAGCCACATTGGAACACCCTCAATTCAACAAAACTCACCGCCTGCCTCTGTGCACCAACTCTATGCTGTAAGTTAACCATAAAAAGCAGATGCTGTCACCAGCTTAGATGTTTCCCAAGAGTCCATTTCAAAGCCACTGATTGGAACTTCAAGGCTAGCATCCTTCAGTTCCCTCTGTCACCAGGCTGGACCCCAAGAGTAGGAAGCCATACTCTCACAATACTACTTACTAATCAACTGCTACAATGTTAAATATAATCCACACGCATTTTTATTTAGTTTGATGTTGGTGCAAGGAGTAGTTTGAATCAGAAGACTGTTAGGAAATCTGCATGGTATTTCAGATTCTGACTTTTGTATATTTGTAACAGCTTTAAACATGGATAACATTAATTCTGCAGAGCAACTTGGTTTTTATTAAAACTTCAGGTTGTCCTTTTTATTTCAAAATGTGTAGGTGTACCTTCATTTTTACACTTATTTTCCACAAGTATTACCATTCTATGGCTCACAGATGGCTTCTTAGGTGACCTAAGAACAGGGCGAGGAAAGGAGAAATTAAAAGAGAGAAAGAAAAAAAAAACAACAAAACTCATCACAGCCTAGAGAGTCCAGTGTATTAGGAATTAAAAGGTTGGGTGTATCCATCAGTGAAGGACAGCTTATCAGCAGATATAAAATAATTAAAGTGTAGACCTGGCCTTCAAGTCACAGTTACTGCACATTCCTTTAGGACAGGGTTCTCAGATGCTGGTAGGGGGTGTGGTTTTGCATCCAGGGGACATGGGCCACTGTCCAGAGACACTTTGGGTTTTCACCAGTAGTACAAGAGACATCTGGAGGGTAGGGGCCAAGAACGGTGCTAAACGTCCCCCATGTACCAGGCAGCTCCCCAGAGCCACGACTCCTGTGGCCCAAAATGTCAGTGGTGTCAAGACTGAGAAACTGTATTAGAGGCAAAGAGCAACAGGTAAGATGGTCATGAGCTGTCTGAACGGAGAGAGGCCGTCCTCAGGTCATTCCTCAGTAAGATCATGAGACTGAGAAGTAGAATGGCTGATCTGACAACTGAGGTTTACTGAAGCTGAGAAGATGGTATTGTGCACCAAACATTGAGAATAAGACAGAGACAGAAAAGGAGCCAGCTGTTGGGAGGGTTCTGGTAGGAAAAACAAGGTGCAAAGGGCGAGCCAAGGAGTGCAGTTACAGACCGAGCACCTCTGACATCATGGAAGTAGACATGGAGCTTAAAAGAGTTATATTGGAATGGTCTGAAACTTTCTTCATGTGGCAACTGACACCTGGATTGAGCTTCCAGGTTGGAAGAAGGGAAGACTGGGTCATCTTCTGTGCAAGAATTCATTCACATGAACACGAGATGTCTGCAAGGAAGAACCATGTAACTCAGAGGGCTTCAGTATATGAAATGAACTCTGACCTCCAGGAGTGAATGGTCTCATTAAGATAAAATTTATGTATGTTTGCTGATGACTCCTAAATTTTTACCATTAGGTAGACCTCCTCTCCAAACTCCTAAATCATGCATCAAGTGCCAATTTACTTTCTTGACTTAAATATCAAATAGGAAACTCAAATTATCATGTTTAAAATAAACTCTTGATTATCCCCTAAACCTATGCCTCCTATAATTTTCCCCATCTCAGTTGCTCAAAAACAAACAAAAAATTGGAATTATTCTCTCAGTGCTATCTTCAAAATATATCCTGACTGAAACACTCTGTTAAGTGAACAAAGACTCACAAAGGACTACATGTTGTATGGTTCCATTTATATGAATTGCCCAGAAGAAGCAAATCTACAGAGGCAGAACGTAGTTCAGTGGCTGCTGGGGCCGAAGGGAATGAGGCAATGTGATAGCTCAGGGCACTAGGTCTCACTTGGGGAGGATGAACATGATCTAAAATGGATTGTGGTGATGGTTGCACAAGTGTGCGAGTATGTTAAAAGCCATTGAGTCATACGTTTTAAGTGGGTGAATTAGAGGGTACATCTCAATAAGCCTGTTATAAAAATATAAATATAGACACATATATGTTTACATATCTCTAGAATCCAACCTTTTCTCACCATGTGCACCACGGCCACAGTGGCCCACGCCGTCACTCCCACCTGCGTTGTGGCAGCAGCCCCCTGACCTGACCGGCTTCTGTCTACGCGGACACTTCTCCATGAGCAGCTATAGTGACCCTTTGGGAACTAAAGTCAGGCCATGTCATTCCTCTTCTCAGACCATTTTGATGGGTCCTGTCTCACTGGAGTGATGGTCAAAGTGACTACCAGGCCCTACACAAGCCCGCCCGCCCCCACTTGGCACCCCAACCCCATCTTCTTTAACCTTCATTACTCTCTGCTGTAAACTGCTGGCTGCCCCCGCTTCTCAAACACACAGGCCTGCCCCCTCAAGGACTTCTAATTTGCTATTTTGTGTGCTTGCTCTCCCAGATCCAAGTGTCTCACTCCCTACCTCCACCAGTCTCTGCTCAAATACCTTTGCTCTTACACCTTTCTGACCACCTAGTTAAACTGCAGCTCCCCACCCTCAGCTCCAGCACTTCCTAGCCCTGTTTCCTGTTTAATTTTCTTCTATAACACTTATAAATATCTAACAGAGCAGGTATTTTGCATATTTCTTTTCACTGTCTGGGTTCCCTGAAGTGGAAATTTTATGAGAGCAGTAATTTTTGTCTGTATGTTCACTACTATAGCCTTAGCATCTAGAATACAGACTAACATAATAGATACTTAATATAGTTTTGTTGACAGAATGAATAAAATGAGTAAATGACAGTGCAAAATAGGACATAAAAACATTAAACTATATCAATTTGAAAATCTATGCTATAGAAGTTTTACCAAAAAAAAAAAAAATCATTTCCTATCTCTGCTTTAAAGCCTGGACATGTTTTACCCTCTTTTAGGTGTGTTCTATTATAGCCACACTGACCTTGTTTTCAAAACCAACAACTTGTAAACACAAAAGGAGAATATATTGTCTCCAGAGAAGCAAACCTATAAAAAATTAGTAACAAGATACCTTTAATAATTTACTGAAAAAAAAAAAAAGACAGAATTAGCAGGTGAAAGAAAATGTGAAGAGTTTCTTCCAATATGGTCATTGCTCAGTTAATATGTGTTTTGTGGATATTGGCTTAGCCCCCAAAAAGAAAAGGAGAGATTATGAGAGAGGAGCACTGAGGGCTCATGCATGGCTGGAACAGGAAAATGACCATGATGAGTCAGTAAGTCTCTTAGATTAGAATATGACCATAGGGTTTTGGCACCTTCTAGGTTACTTGAAATCCTAAAGTTCCTCATATTTCCCCAAAAGAGCCTTTGATTCAGATAAGTGAATGCAGATGAATTAGAAAAAAAAAACATGCTAATAAACCTAAAAGAAAATCATGATTTGATCAAGGAATCAATAATGATCAGTGAAAAGCCATCTATTTTGTACCATTCTTAAGCATTCCTATCAGCCTTGCTCTAATATATAACTTATTTAAATAGATTTTAAAATAGAATAGCTATGCTGAGCCACATTGTGAGTAAAACCCTGCTAAGCCCTCAGTTAACTCTGCCTTGGGAGAGCCTAGGGTCAGAACCACGAAGACCTCAAGTCCAGGGGCCACTCTTCACCCAGTGGCCTGTATCAGAACTGTATCCAAAGTGCCCAGAGGAAAAGGGCAGTGACCTGTCGAAACCCATAGCTACCAATGAGTAACCGTATCACATTTATCAAGGTAGGGTTTGTAGAATCAAAGAAAACTGTATGAAAAGAAAAGGAGAATTTCAAATAGTGGAGGGTGGGATGGGTGGAGAAACATGAGACTGGGATTTAGGTGGATGAAGGAGATTCTAGAGAGACCAACTCAAAGACAGGCCCTGTACTATGACAGCACACAAGCCCCTCTACTCTTGAGTCTAAAGGAATTTGAAGGAAACTGGTGCCCCAAGAGCAGGCCCCAGAGCCACAGTGCCAACTATTGTCTGGCAGACGTGGCATCCCAGATTGCTAGAGCTGGGGAGCAGGTTATGGCCAATAGACCAGATATCTCCTCCACATAACTTTGCACATAAACAGACGTGCCTCAAATATTTGCAAAGCCTAGGGCAAGAGTATAAATGGAGGCCCATGTGCCATATGCCTGAATTAAAATCCAAGCAAGCAAACTACTAAATAAAATTTGTTTTATTCTCTTACATTAATGGATATATCTTTTCAACAAACTGGATGGCCAAATTCCAAAGAATTCTCAAAATTTGAAGCAGAACTTAACATCAGAGGATGATATCCAGGGGACAACCAACTTCATTCTCTGACCTGTGGACTGTCCCCTCATCTTCCCAAACCCAGCTCTGTCCCGCACCTGTATCCCCACATGTGTGGATACCCAGACTGCGTATCCAGATTCTGTCTACAGCAGCCATTTGACCAGTCCTCAGACCTAGAAGTGTGCACATCAGTGGCCCAGTCTGCTTCCTGAAGACAGACCTGGAGAGGAGGACCACAGAGGTGCTGAAAGAGGTCTCCAGGGTCCCAGGTACCAGGGGCATGATCTTGAAGGACTGGTGCAGGCACTAGGTGGACACATAAGGAACCCATTCTCAGATGAGGCCAGAGGAATCTAAGGTGTGAGGCCCTTTTGTCTGGGTGGGGCAGAAATGACTGTCCCAGAAATTTTCTCATGTTTTCTGCTGCTCCCAGGGAAGCAAGTGGGAAAATCAAGGTTTGTAATTCTCCCAAATAGCACTAGACATGTTACTGATTGAGAAGATTTCCATTATATGAGCATTCCAAAAGATCATTCAGGAGAAAGGAGACAAATCTTTCT
This sequence comes from Tonatia bakeri, assembly GCA_004024845.1. Classification (NCBI taxonomy): domain Eukaryota; kingdom Metazoa; phylum Chordata; class Mammalia; order Chiroptera; family Phyllostomidae; genus Tonatia; species Tonatia bakeri. The sequence continues at coordinate 68,593 of PVIA01003758.1, forward strand.
TAAAGAAGAATTCCAAAATCTCTAAGTAGATAGCCTCCCTTTGGGAAGTGGAACATAAATCCTTACCCCTTGAAAAAATAGTAACTTGACAGTGAAGAAATCTGGCAAACACCACCTTTACCAAATGAGCACGTTTAACTCCATCAGTGAAAAGGCATGTTGATAACATGTACCCCCCAATAATAACATGTTGTGCTGATGGTGAGGAAACTTCTCTGTGGTTTTCTTCTGCTAAACCCATAGCCCAATTCTAACCATGAGAAAAACATCAGTCAGACACATCTGAAACAGGAACATTTACAAAATATGTGGCCAGAACTCCTTAATACCATCAAGATGCTAAAAATGCAAAAAGCCCCAACCAATGTGGCTTAGTTGGTTGGACGTCATTTCACAAAGCAAAAGGTCACTGGTTTGGTCCCTGGTCAGGGCACACGCCTGGGCTGTGGTTTTAGTCCCCAGTTGGGGCATGTACAAGAGGCAACCAATCAATGTTTCTCACATCTATGTTTCTCTCTCTCTTTTTCTCCCCCCCCCCTTCTCTTTTCTCTCTAAAAATAAATAAATAAAATCTTTAAAAAAAGCAGAAAGAAAAACAGACACTATCACAGAGCTGAGACTGTAGAGACATAAAAACTAAGTGCAATGTGGAACCCGGGATTGCATCCTTGCACAGAGAAGAGACATTAATGCAGAAACTTGTCAAATACAGATAAAATCTGGAGTCTACTTAACACTACTATCACAACATTGGTTTCTTAGTTTTGACAAATATACTGTGCTAATATAAGATATTAGCAATGGGGACAACTGGGTAAGGAAACTATATTATCTCAGCAACTTTTCTATGAATCCAACATTATTCCACAGGAAAAAAAGTTATTTTTTAAATGTTTATTTGTAGGATCAAAGACTCACAGCCTATCCATCAATCTGTCTCATCATGGCCCATGTTCACTTGATGCAACAATGGAATGGCATGTCCCAGGTCTGGAATGCTGATTCTGGGCCCTTTTTCATGAGATCTCAAAGATGCCAATACTCAAAGTCAAAATCAGCCTGATCCAGAGGAATACGCAGGTGACAGGTCCTTGGAACATCAACATGTGTGTCTAAGCATCACCAAAAAAATAAATGAGGTTTAGAAGAAGAAAAGAAAGGGAAATTACTTGTGGCATGTTTACAATTTGGAACACCATAAAACGGGAAACAAATGACATATATACAACTCTGGTGATAAACTTGAGGAGGAATCATTAAACAGACTGCAGAGACCATATCCCTCTGGAATAGAACATTCAGCTTTTAAACCCTCCTTTAGCAAGCACACAGTAGGCCCCCACCAAACTGACTCAAAAGAAATGATCTGTAAACATAGCTTGTCACCTACATCTACTGTTAAAGAGGGGACATTAGGAGTTTGCATTAAACTCAATAGATGAACTACTTCTAAGATAAGCATTTGCTTTATCACAAGAAAGTAGCACAAGACCAAGATCTGGCCATGTACCTATTTCATTCACTCTAAGAATGAGAAGAAAACATAGCCTTAGACACAAAAGCATATAGAATTTGATAGCGAATAAAACACGTAACTACAAGTATTTTCTAGTGTTATAAAGTTGCTCCAGGCAAAAAGAATGTCTTTCTTAATTAATGTAGGTATCTTCAATCAGCCCCACTATATTTTAGGATAGCAAAATAATGCCACATCACCATACCTGTTCCAACAAAAAAGAGAATAGCAGGAAACTCACTGGTACCTCTTTCAAAAGCCACATTTTGATCTCTCATAGGGATTCTTGATGTTGAGAAATTGTTTTGAAAGTGATTAATTGTATGTAACTCTAGGTCTTATGAAATTTAGTAGTAATTCAGAAATACCATTTACCTAGGATTAACTACTTTTGAATAGATGTTTCAACATCCACCTGGGACTTAATTGTTAAACCTTTCTTTGTCAGATAACCAAAAGGGATTTGAACTCAAAGTGAGTGATATTGCTAGAAGTCTATACTTCCCCCAGAAATACCTTGGAAGACAGAGAGAGATAGAGATAAAGACAGAGATAATGAGAAGAGAAAGAGACAGACTGTAGACAAATTTTGAAGTAAATGAAGTTTTTATTTATATGGCCATGCTCTGAACATTTGCTTTGCCCTCCTTCTTTCTCCCCTCCTCAAAACTTCCCAATTTCAGAAATCATGCCTGCAATTTTACAGTGACTTTAGTTGCAATGAATAGAAATCCCAGTTCAAAATTTTATAGATCAATTACTCAAAATTCCAAAAATAGATCAGGTTTCAAACCAGTCTCTATCCTGGGCTCAAACAATGCAGCCAGGACCTGTTGGGGCTCTCATTTCTGCCATTCACATTCTCAGTGCTGTCTCCAGTCTAAGAGTGGCCTTTCCCGATGCAGCTCCCAAGGATAAATGCTTCCCAGTGTGCATCCAGAGAGAAACATGGCAGAAATTGAAGTGAGATAGTGAGATGGCAGAATAGTCAGAATAATGCGGAGAGGTCCAAATTCTTCCTTGGCCCAGTCAGGCTTGTCCCTCATCCTTATCACTGTCACCCTCATTCCTCACCTCCAGCTTTGTGTTTTCCTGTGAGACGTATGTACACAGGACAAGGAGAACTGGAAAGTAAAACTCCACTTTTCCACTTGCCAGGTGCACATTACCCACAGAGCAGAGTTCTCTGGTAAATTCGACAAGAGTCCTTATTGTAGGCTTAAGACTTCAGGATGGTCTTTCCCATCCAGCCACCAAGTTAAATGTAATGAGAACTCCCAAATACTTCAATGTCTCTGTGAAAAGAGAAAACATATCCTACCTCACTGGCAACATGGTGATAGAAGAGGAAGAGAAAACAAGTCCAGAGCCAACATCTTGTTCTAAAAGTGATTTAAATGGAGGAAATGACAGATAACGGTGCCCTTGTGTGGAACTTCTCCCAGTAAAATGCATGGCTCCATCAGTGTCCCTACATCTAACCAAGGCATTTTAGTATTATTTCCTCTTAAGGTACTACATTATTATCAGACAGTGCTTCCAAGGCTCAGAAGCTATTCCCTCCTAGCAGGCGCTTTCTGGCTTCTCAGGTGATATAACACAATGTGGATGGGACGAGTAGCCCAGAGACTAGGTAGAGACATTGCTTTGCATCGCCATTCTGGGAAACATGACCTTAAGCAGGAGGTCAATTCAACCTGATTTTTCCACAGTGAACTAACTGACAAATTCCATACAGATTTGTAGTGCAGAAATTTGTTGAAAAATGTCTGCAAGATGAATCTGGCCTTCATATCCACATCACTCAGAACTTAGAGGCTATCATCATTTGGGTCAGTCCAAGCAAACCACTTCCTTTTCCTCTGCTTTAGTTTTCTCACACATTGGGGAAAGGTAGAGATGGCTGAACCCTAGGGTTTTTTCCAGAGGTCTCAAATATTGAAAAGGAAGAGTATTTATATATATAGATTTGAGTATTGCCTGGTAAGAAGTAACACCTGTTTGTGCACTACCTTGTTTACAATAGATTTAAGGCTACTATGTTTTAAGCTCAACAGAGAAGACACTGTGCCTTAAAATGATATGTAGTGCCTTATGTTCAGAAGATGCTGGGTGCATATTTGGTAACAGTACCAACGGGGATTAAGTCACTCTTCCTCAAGGGTCCAGTAAAGAAATACGATCTTGGTCACCAACTCAGGTAGATAAACTATTTCTATACTTGTGTGAATTAATAACCCAAACAACAAAAATAGGTTTAAAATAAAGATATTTGAGTTTACAGAAATACTCCAATAATACTCTATGTCTAGCTTAGCTTTTGGCTCACCACATAGGTGAAAATATTCCTTCTTTTCTCAAAGAACATATTATTCTTCCTCCTTCAGCATAAGCTATGTCTTCTTCTATATGTCTTTGATCCTAGTGCTTTTTCCTCCATTACTAGTATTTTTTTTAAAATAAGTTGCATGCTATAGTGAAATAAGTACAAGATCTAAAGAACTAGGTCTGGGACCCAATTCTAAGTAATAGGGCTGTGACCTATGCAAGTGCTTTCTGTTCCATAAAATAAAGAGAACTACATTTGCTTTACATGGTTCTTGTGAACATCATTTTTATTTACTTACACTTTATGTTCTTTCAGAAAGGCAGAACAAATGGGACTAAGAAGAGACAGAATAAATAAAAACAAAACACAAGACTTGAGATATAAAATGGAACCGAGAATAAAGTTAAAACAGTCCATCACCTAAGTATCTGCTACAGGTAAGCCACAAACTGGACAGCTGTGGATGGCACATGACACAACAGACAGGACAATGCTTAGGAGGGCATCAAGTGCTGAATAATTGTTACCTGTTTGTGAAAATCATGCCAATCTCAGTATAACCACTGGCTCTGTGTTTTACTTTTGCAACCTCTCAGAACCTCAAAATCTATACAACAAGGAGAATGAACCCCACTTTGCAGAGTTGTGAAGTCACAAAATGCCTTGTTTGTAGTGGGCATCCAGGGAATGTCCACTTCCTGCCCCTGCTTTCTCCTTCTCTCATCCTCCCGACTTTGACATCTCCTCCCCACTTCCTTCGGGTAGCAAACACTCCTGTGAGAAATCTTCTGTAGTTCACTAAATTACCCTCTGCTTATCATCACTTTATTTATAATAATCATTCACAGCAATACAATACCCATATCAACCTCAGAGAGTGGCATACCTCTGAATTCGCTAGAAACCGCTTTCCTCTCAAGGTGTCGACAATTACAACAAAATAGGAAAGTACCTTTAAAAACTTTCCCTGAAACACACAGAGCCATTAATGTCACAGGCAATACAGCAGAGTTGATTTCTCGACAGAAGGTTAATTAGTTCTCTCCCACAGGGTGGCATTGCCATAACTAAACCAATAACAACGAGGGAAAAACACACCCCTGGGCAACTGAAGGCATTCTGACAATAATGAGAAATGGCAACGGGCACTGAGTACCAAGGCTATTTTCAGGTTGCTGTTGTTTAGTCATCACTGGCATAAGAATTCCAGTCCTCCCATGCCAGACAACATCTGTTCCTGAGAGAGCCCCATGTTAAACAGGCAGCAGGTATCTCAGGTTTATACTGAGCCTTCCTTCACAAACTCTCAGTGAATGAAAGAGAGAAGCTCCAAATGTGGATAAAACCTTGTACCTTGGTTATGTGGTGCCATATATCATCTCCTCTGGTAATGATATGATTAATAGCATCGGTTCTGTGACCTAATTATAGCCAAATCATGCATATGCATGACAAGGAGGGAGGAGGGAAACCCTCACCCATTAGGAGCCTACCTGCGTGGGCAGCGTCCCCTAAAGCAGAGCACTGAATGAGAGCCCCGAAAGGCGGTGTTCTGAGTGCTCACAGACGCCCCCTGACATGACTGAAGGGTGCATTTTTCTCTCCTCCATTCAGGCATGTTGGAAGTGCATAGTTTCTCCTGGGACACTTTTCTCAAGACCCTGAAGAGGGTCCAGGGAAGTGGTATTTGGCAGCTTGGACTCATTGGGATACCCTTCCCAAAGGTTTAAGGGGTTCGAAATTCAAAGAAGAAAAGCAGTACCATGTGGTCACATACATCCCTACACCACCATGCCCTAAAGTTTGTGTATGTCAGGGAAAGTACAACCTCCTAGCCCTTATACATTTAAGACCCATTGTGCTGGGTGGTGATCATCAGCATCCAGACTGACATTCATACAAACACCACCATCTTCAGGGTTCAGCTGAGTATCTGGGGGATCATGGCTCAAACCAACAAGGAAAAACAGATTTAAACAAACATGAGTGCTAAGCATATGTAAAAACTGCTCAGAAAGCCTTCAATGTTAAGATCCAGAGCACTGTTTGTCTTTTAAGCCTCATCTCATGATATAACTTTGGAAGGCCATAGGCATTAACAACTCCTACCCCCTGTACCATGATCTTCCAATAGAAACTCAGGTGCCGGATATGCTGGACCAAGTGAATAGTCATACCCCTCAATCTAAATCTTGGCTACATGGGAAGTTGGACATCATGCTTTTCTTTGGAAAAGTACTTCTGAATCCTGTCTGTCAGTTTCCTGGGCTCAGCCTAGTTTTTAGGGTAGCAATGAACCAATGTTTTCCAGGCAAATAAGGGAGTCTGCTCAGAGGGTGCAGGTATGCAGATGGTTATGATTTCCTCAAAGATCAAGGACATTAGCAGGTATAATCGATGGGCTCTGTAATCAGGCACCCTTGGAAAGTGTCTTTAAATGTCACCAAGAAGTCACAGTCAGTGCTACTTTCGTTTTTCAGATATGATGTTCAAAAAAGTTCACCTGCTTGGAAATAGGTTGTAAGAATCTTATTAAGATGTGATTCAAGGGATGGTGTTAGACTGCTACTTGAAAGCTGTAGAGTTCTGCAGTGATTGAAGCACACCCTCAGTTAATTCTGGATAAGTTACTAGAATTTTCAGTTCTTATAGAATCAAGATACATGAATTATTAAATTCAAAACCCTATCAGAATATAACAGGAATTAAGATACAGTCACTGACCTACAGGAGCTTAAAATCCAGGTGAAAAGGTGAGTGATATAAAATAAATAGCCATAATATAAACAGAATATAATCAATATCACAAAATACTGCAAAAAATATGTGCCAGTCTTGTCCAGCCATAAAAAAGGAAAGAAAAAAAAACACAAAAACAAGCAAAACCCCGAGGACTACTACTATTCCTTCTTCAAATAATATGAAACTCTTTCTACTCATGCAAAAACATAAATTTTCTTATTCTTCATTGAGTAGGTCCTAATCAATACACATTTCAAATCAATTATTCATTTTCTGGCCTAATCCTATTACCTTCTCGAGTAGCCACAGCTATAAATTCATCCAGATAAGTAGGACAGTTAAACAGATTACAAATGAGATATTCTGATGGCATCATAAACCCAGAAGGTAAACCAAATCTTCAAGATAGGAAATTTTGACATATGAGAATTTAATCCTGCTATCTTGTATTTAACTGAGAGTGCTCGTGGGAGAAAAGTCAGATACTCTAAATGGAAAGTTCATTGATTGAATGTAACCTCAAAGTTTAAAAATACTTAACATCAAGATAAAACCCATGGTTTGGGCCTAAACCAAAGACCACTTAAAACTTAATTTAGTACTTAGTAAATATTCATTGGCCCTTGAATGAGAGAATACAAATGGCATTCACATCTTATATTTTAGCATTCAGGTTTTCCACAACCAGTTATTATTTACTCCCCAAAATAGCATGGCACATATGAAGGGTATGGATCCCTGTGCTCCTAACTCTGGTGTGTCCGTGGCTGCTCAGAGCTGAATACTTGGACTACATATGTCCCGATGCATGTGCTGAGCCCTCCAGACTTGATGCAGACCCCGGGGTCTGCGTCATTATGGATGAAATATGAGACAAATTCACACAGACTACCGAGTCCTGTGGAGGAAAAGGGACAGCATGGCTTTTCTCTCAAGGGGAGCAAAAACCTTGGCCCTCACTCCAATGAGCTTTTATTGTCTTACTGGGCACATTACAAGAAGGTCCTCACTAACAATGCACAGGCTTGCTTTAGGTGGTTACCTATACAGAAAACAAAGGAGAGGATGCTGGTAATCGCATCACAGAAGAGGGATATTTGCAAATGAAAAGGCAAAAGTAGTTGGACCAGTTAAACTCATCCTTGGAAGGTCTGAAGCTGCTTTGCAGTAAATGTCCTCAATTCAGGGTGAGGGAGTTTTAGCAAAAAGCAAGACTCATAGTGGCCTAGGTACATTGCAGGCCTGATTCCCCACAGGAGAACCTATCCATGCGCGTGGGTCCTGTGCATCTCCCAGTGCGAGCTGGGCGCACGCCATGCAGAGCGGCCTCCCACCTGACTTATAACATCATTTGTACCGTCACATTTGCACTGACTTAAGCAAAATCATCACCAAGGAACATTTAAATATTAAGTCCCCTTTCTTTTATCCTTCTACATCTGCATTCCCTCTTTTTACCCTAACAAAGGAATTCATTCATAACTAGGAATTTGATCAAGTTTTATGAACACTTATAGATCTTCGATAGCTCCCTTTTCACTATGCTGGGATATAAAAATTAGGTTGTCTATTTTTAAATATTCTAAGTGACTTCACATGCCTTTGTCAAGAATGAATGACTACTTATCTTCCCTTCTGTGATAAAGGCTAGGACCCCAATCATGCTGTTACAGAACAACAAGGGGTGGGGGGGGGCCTGGGACGATATACTATTACCAAAAGGAACCCCTCACGTTCGTTATGTCTGCTGCCAGAGGAAAGATATCTCTCAATGCCAGAGATTCATGAAAAGGAAAGGAAATGTTTATTTAATGCTGTACAAACTTAAAGTAGTGACCTAATGTCTTCATCAAAATCCCAAAGTTCCTTAAAACACCCACAAAACACACACAGTCCTTCCTTCCCCCTTTGCCCAGTCTGGGGTACCGTATCTCAGGAAAAGAAATAAAAGTCTATGGCTCAGGTAGCCTCCGGTTCTTCTCACTAATCTGTCTCAGCTGGTAGGCCTCCCTCAGTTCCCAGCACCATCAGCTGTGTCGCCGGGATCTCTGCTAAAGCCAGTTGGTGGTTCCCCCTTCTAAAGCTGTGGGGGTCCCCACTCTGGCAAAGCCACGTGGCTCTCCTTTCTATTGCCACAGCCGCATGGTAATTCTCTCTCACAGGGCTACAGGAGTCTCCACTTTGCCAAAGCCACGTAGTTCTCCCCACTCAATGGCTGCAAGGGGGTGAGGGGTCCCTACTCTGCCAAAGCTGAGTGGTGGTTCTCTGCTAAAGCCACATGGTTCTCTCTTGCAGGGCTGTAGGAGTCCCCACTCTGCTAAAGACCCAGTGGTTTTCCCTCTGCACTGCCACAACCATGTCTGCGTTTAAATCCCCATGCCAATCTTCCTCTGCAGCCCCATTTCCGACTCCTCCCACCATCAGCTACAATTGCTAACCGTCTCATATCCTTCCAGCTTTACTGGGCTGCCATAGTGAGTCTGGACAAGCATGGCCCATGTCATGGAGCCAATCTTCTCCAAGCTCCCACGCAGGCACTGTAACTTGGGGGACCTGCCTCCCAGTTACATCCTGGTGGGGAAGTTACTTCCATCCCCCTGGCTCAGAGCATGGCCACAGCTATTTAACATATCTATGCAACCAGTTAAAGGTTATAGATGTGTTAAATGACCACACCAGAGGTTAGCTGTAAAGCTGTTGCTATGCAAAACAGCTCTCAATGGCCCTGCTCCATGTGTCCCTTCCCCCAACCTACACCTGGGGGAGTGGTGAGGACATCCTAATATTTTCTGAACACCCTGAGTTCTGGACCCCATTTCAAATCCCTATTTGGGGCCCCCCTCTTGGCTGCACCCTGTTACAATGCTGACTCAGCAAGGAATAGTCCTGGTGAACAACTCATGGGAAAAAAACCTGCAAAATCAGTCTTAGCATCCTATGTGAAAGGGCCACCATTTTTGCTCCTGTTGCTGCCAGAACCATTACTTTGTTGTTGTTGTTGTTGTTGTTGTTGAAAACAGCAGTTCAGCAGCATCTTGGTCAACTGCAGAGACAATGCAGTGAACTAGGCACTTCCCTCCCCACACTGAGCCTGGGCACCCCAACAGCTTAGTGCAGAATAAGGGTATCCAGGGGCATGGCAACCTATGGTTGTGCTGCTCAGTCCCTTAGGCCTTAGACATGTGCCTTTTTCCTTGCTTCCTAGCCATGGAAGCACTAGCAATAGCTCAAGATGTCCCCATAGTTTGAGCATCTGCTGCAGATGCTATTGCCATCACTATGACTGATGCGCCACAGGTGGCAAGGAGAGACCCATGCACTGGCCACACAAAGGCTCCAGCTTTCCAGCTGCTTCCCAGAGAGGCCAGTTATATGCCCTGAAGTGCAGGGTGGTAGGCAGTTCCGAAATGCCTCTTCATAAGACCTCTGTGAAGATGTCCCCCAACTGAGCAGTCACTGTGCTATGGGCACAAAGTTGTGGTGTGCTCTGCAGCACATCCCCTTGTACTTTCCCTCCCTCCCTCCCTGTTTCCCATCTTTCTTTCCCCTGGCTCTTGTTTTCCTGGAATGATACCCTTGACATACAGCCTAGGGAAGCACCTAAGCTTCTCTGTCAAGCTATTTTCTAGTAAATCTGAGCTTAAAACTTTACTTGTGCTGATTAAACTGAAACATCTCAGGTTCCAAATAAATGGAGATCTCTCTCTCTACATGTTACACACAGTCCAATTTACATCACTGTAGCTGGGTTCCCAGTGCTGCTATCATTAGTCACAATGTACTTCCAGCACACACACACACACACACCCTCCGTGAAAACATCATATCTCCACCCCAGTGCCAGAGTAGCTAGGCTAGAAAAAGCCTCAATCTTTAACCACACTGTGTTCAGAAACCCAATCCCTTCCAACCCCATGACATCGGTATTGCCTTTGAGAATAAAAGAAAGTGTCTCCCTCTTCCAGTCTCAAGAGCCACCTTATTTCCTGCCTTAAAGGGACTGCTTTTTTCTTCTCAGGGAAAACCTCAGCTTATTATATGAGGTTATGAAAAAATCACGATCATCCAGAAGTCCACCTTAGTTAGGATGCTGGTAGGGCTGTCTCTTCCCCTGTGGGCACGACAGGGCACCACAAGGTGGAACACTGCAAGGAGATGGTGTTCTTCCCTCATTATTGTTTAGCAGGGCAAAGCCCTAGGAGATTTATTCAGCTGCCTTCACTGTATTGTTTGAATGACAAATAAAGGTCTTTCTCATCAAAATCATCCAGTCTTTCTTCCCTTCCTAACAGGTTGTTTTTAATTCCTGGCACTGAATTCTTTTTTTAAATTGACTTAATCTTTATCACATTTTTTTCTATTGCCATTTAGTCCCCTTACACACCCCTCCCCACAGTAATCACCACACTGTTGTCCATGTTCATGCGTCTGTTTTCCTTTGGGCTCAATCTCTCCAGCCCCTCCACCGCCTTCCCCGCCCCTGCACACACACTAGCTGTCATCCTACTCTCCATCTATGAGTCTGTCTGAACAAACAAGGAAAATGCGGACAGACTGAATTCCTTGTTTAAGAACTTCTGGGTACATGTGAATCTAAACTGAGGAAGACAGGAAGGGAAATGGTTGTATATTAGCCAGTCAATATACTTCTTGCACAGCCTCACTGGCCATATGCCTGATTCTAATACAATTGGATATCATTCACCACTTTCAGCCAATGCACACTGAATGCTCACTGTGTGCCAGGCATTGTGCCAGGTGCTAGGGAAAAAGAGAACCAAAATCCCTCTCTCTACCATGAAGAGACACACTGCAGAATGGATGGGATTTGTTTGGTTTGCTTTGTAATTACAGTTTTATTATAAAACTTCATGTTTTATAATAAATAAATATGGAAACAAATCCATACCATTGCCCATCACTCTGAGTGCATTTTGGAGAGTCACACGGACACATAAAAGCCTTTTTACACAGTTATAATCATTGTTTACCAAATAAATGTTATGTCACATATATTATGTCCTTGCATGAATCTTCATGTTAACATTTCAATAATTGTATATAAGAGTAACTTTTATTCATCTTTCTGTTCAAATATATCTAATGAAGGTGACAGCTTTATACCAGTGACAATGCCTTTTTAGAGTAGTGGTCAAGCACCCCTCTCACTCCAGCCCCCTATTCTGAGGCTTACCAATATATAACATTTTATAGTAATGAAGAATCAGAATTACTGATCATCATTTGGGTGATTGTTCTATTCTGTGCATAGTAATGGGCATATCTCACTGTTGTGGACATTTTAAAATAAATAATTCTTCCTTTCTTTTGGGGGTAGGTTCCTCAAAGTGAGTGTGTGACTGTCACTATACCAAGCCAGATCACCGCCCGGAAAGACTAGAAAAACAGTGAGGCACTCACAAAGCAAGTCATCTGTGAATGTCCCCTTATCCCACTAGGTCTGGTCAGTTGTAGTTATTTCTGCTGAATCAAGTTGCTTTCATTCTCATTTCCTCAATTATTTTCCAAGCTAAGTATTTATTCTACAGATTTTACTTCCTATATTTCCTTTGATGTAAACCATCTGTTCAGATCCTCTGACACACAGAAAAAGTGAGTTCACATGAGAAATAGGAGGCGGTGAGGAGAGACGTGGGACATGGGAGGGCATATGAACTCTGACTGCTGGAGGAGAGTGCTAAACATGGGGATCAGGTCCCAGAAGGAAAGGGACAAGGTCAGGCAACTCTGTGCAGGGTCAGCCCTGTGTTCTGCACAGAGAGCCACAGACTGCCACCCAGGAAAGGAAATGCACCAACCTTTGTGTCAGTTCCCAAAACGCAGACCATAGCCAGTCATTCTACATGACCCTGCATTTCCAAAGGCCTTTTTAGACATGCCTCACAGCTCCCAAATTAATCTGACCACCCCCAATTACAAAGAAAGGAGCTGAGTCACAGAGGGTTGGCTGGCAGTTCATGGAAGAGCTGGAGGCAAGAAGGAAAGCTCCTGAATGCTTACCCTGGGCTGGGAAAAAGAGACCACCTTGCCTCTTTATTGTGTCCACCAAGGAACAGACAACCAATTGTAACTTCCCCCACTTTGCACAAAAGAGCAATACGCCACTTTGCCAACAGTGGGACCTGAATAGACTGGCCCTACACTGAGAGTATGCTGAACCCAAGTCTCTGCACCAAGCTGAGTACAGCCCCTGCTTGCTCGCCAGTCTTATCACGTGCCAGCTGAGTATCCTCAGTAGTAGGAGGTCCTCTCCTGCAGCTTGAGATGGCTTTAGTATAAAAGGGGGCATCAGTAACTTGGCCGTTCCTTCCATGTTCTCAAAAGAAGAAAATGAAAAATGCATAATGTCTAAAGCTGATTTTTTGAAGTAAATCAATACTAATTTCTAAATTAGAAAGGTGAACTCATTGCCTCTCTAAAGGCTTAAAGAAAATATCAAAATACCTCATCAATTTAACAGACCCCCAAGTTGCTTAGCCAGCCTTTGCCCAATGTCCATGCAGGCTGTAGGACCACATTACTGACACTCAAAAAACCTGATGTTTGGCAACAGATGAGTGTTTTCTAAATAAGTCAGACACCACAAAAACAAGTTCTTCAATATTGTGACTTTTCTATTTCATATCATCTGGAAGTGAGAGAAGAAGGCATATACATCTGTCTGCTTCCAAAATGGCCCTTTCTCTCACTGCAAGACAATTTGGATCCTACTTAAAGAGCTAAGTCTATTCTCCTATGCAGAATCAAAAGTGGTTGTGTTGTCAGGGTTTTATTTCCTTTTAACTATTTTAGAAATATAGATATAATATGTGTATTATATATATAAAGGGACAGCAAGTTACAAAAAGAAGACCAAGATTTTATGAAACCAATGTTCACGCACCTTGGAAATTCACTGCCCAAGTATATACAGTGGAAGTCTTGGGAATGAAGACATGATTTTAAAAGCCCTTCCTTCAAAGTGCTGTAATCATTCTGAGCAAACAAATAAAGCAGCCTTCACTGCAGGCCTTGTCTGCAGCCAGCGGTATAGAGCCACAGAAGTCTCCAGCGCTCCTGGGGTCCTTGGCCAGCTCTTCCTGTCCCCATTTGCTTCCCTGCTCCTCACAGGCAGACAGACTGCATTTGTTGCTGGCAAACCCCCAAACTTTACCTTGACAGGAACACATCTACGAGTTTCATTTTCTAGCTGTAGGAACCACCAGGGGAAGTACCTCTGTTTTGATTAGGCTCCCCACAAACCACCCTTGTATGCATACTGTGCCCGGAAGGACAGGTTACAGGTGGCAGCTCACTTAGTGTGACAGCAGAGCTGCTCACATATGGCTGAAGCTGCTGTTCCCTTTAGTGTCCACAGCCTCTAGCACAGGCAGTAGTAATTCAACCAGTATTAACTGAGGGCTTATGCATACCAGGCTCAGGTTTAAGTGTGGGGGACGTAGCACTGACCAAAAAAACAAGGTCCTTCCTATAGGAAAGTTTATTTTCTAGAAGGGGAAACAGACAATAAACAATAAAATGATAAGTAGATGCAACCTTTGCAAGCACTGTTAGGGCCTTGGTGAAAATGAAATGAGGTGGCATGAGAGTGAGTGACTTCTGTCCTATTGGGGCTTCAAAGGGGCCCTCTCTGGGGAGATGACAGTTGAACTCCTTATGGTGGAATGATGAAGGCAGGAGACATAAAATATGCAGAGATCTTGGAGACAGAACAGGCAAAGGACAGAAGCTTTGAGGCCTTAGTGGAAGATCCATTAACTCTCCCATCTTAGCCTTCTCAGAAGAGGTGTATAGGAGACCAGTTTACTATTGAGACTGCAGCAGAGAGCCAACTGCAGCCCGGGAGGTCATCTCATCCAACCACTTATTTTAAAGTCAGAAAAGCAAGGGCTCAGAAAGATAAAATTGGTCCTAAGTCACACAGCTTCAGGTATGGGTGGCAAGTTCACAGGCAGGGTGGGGACTATGAGGAGGTGGTGATATTTTAAGGTAGGATAGATTTTCTGGAACCTCTAAAAGCATAGTAGCAAACTCCACAACAGGGAAAGCAGCTACTAAATCCTTGTAAAAGAACTGCCTAAATTGGTCAGGATAGGTCAGGTTATGCTGCCATAACAAATAACTCCAAAACCTTAGCAACTTAAAAGTCATGCAGGTTGCTTATCACGGGTCAGCAGAAAGGGTGTGTTTATTACCATCAAGTCACTGTCTTCAGCATTTCCGAGAGGGAAGGAAGAGTCCTGAAGGGTATCACATTGGCAAAGATATACTCCATCTCAGAGGTAACGCATGTCACTTTGCTTCACAACTCTTTGGCCAAACTACTTAAATGATCCCTCCCAACTATAAGGAAACTAGCATATGCAGCTTGCACACATACAAAGAACAGAGAAGAACTAGAAGTATCTGGCAAATTGTAGTTATGACTAACAATAAGTTCTATACAGGTGGCACCAGCAAGTGTAAAACCCTCTACAGGACCAAACGACAGGCTTTCATTTTTTATCCTAGAGAAGTGGAGACACCATCATGAATAAAGTATCCAAAAAACATGATAAGAGAAATACCCAACAGTTGACCACTCATGGTTACCATCAACAGGGGTGTGGTAGGGACTGTGGTTGGCTCAGGAGGAAGAATGCCACACTAAAACCTGGAAGTCAGTTCCCAGGACTCTTAGGACCTTGAACCATGGATCTAAGTGTTATCCTATTAGGAATAAACACCCTGAAATGTATCTTAATATGCAATTAGTAGGAAGTCTTAACATTATTTAAAAAGATAGTTTCAGTGGTGATCGGGCTCCAGGAAGAGTCTTGGCTCTGACACAGAACCTGCTCGCCTGAAACCTTCTAGAGCTATTTTCCTGCCAAGTAAGACCCAGCCACATGCTCATACCAACTACATCTTGCCTTAGAATAGGGACGCACAGATTTGCTGCCTGCCTCCACCTCAAGTACCTCCAAGACCATCGGAAGTTGTCATCTTCTGCCTCTGCTGGCCCAAGTGACCTTGTACAACCTGGTAACTATGGCACTGTGGCTGCATCCTATACAGGATCCCGGATAATGGCACAAACACACAGACATGGGCACATCCTCTCAAGTGGAGCTCACCCTCCCTAACTCACATACAGTGTGAGTATTGAGGAATAGATGTATCTTCTGTTGTTTTTGCCCCAGCAGAAATATCCACAACAGAGGTTTAGTGTCTCTTTGCAAAGGCCACAGCGAGTTTAAAAATCAGTCCAGGGACCCAGCACTTCAAAGAAACCACATAGTAGAGTTCTAGGCACATGAACCCCAAGAATGTGATGCTTATTTTTAAACCTTCAAAATCTTCCCAGTTTTTCCATATACATCACTCTCTTAGAATCCCCTTCACCAGCCCTTGCCCTCGCCTCCCCCTCTCAGCTCCCCCCACCCCCACAGTAGAGGAAGCAATCCAGAATCACTTAGACTTAATGGCTACAGAATTCTTCACCACTTTTCCATGGAAATTGTACAAAAAAATCTGGCTTTCCAGAAGGATGTCAAAATGGCTTCAGCCTGCTGGCTGCTCTGTATGAGACACTAGAATTCTTCTTAAGGAAAGTCCACCCAGTGACCTTTGTCAGCACGTAATTGGTGTGTGAGGTTTTCTTAAGCCCAGTGCTAAGTTGTTTCTGGTACGGACCCATTGGCAATCCGAAATCTCCTGTTTTGACTGCAGATTGCTGTGCCACTTCTCAGAGTTCAAAAGCCAGACAGGCAAATACCATAGGGCTTTGGGGACATGCAGCACCAATGCGCTTGCCAATCTAAAATGCTTTCTCATTAGAACTACACAAAATCTGCAATTACTGGCCTGCTGGGACCACTGAGAGAATTCCTATACATTTTCTTCACCTCACAAAGAGTCTGCAGGAGTTCACAGACCACCTCCACCCCCTTCCCCCATGTGGCTCAACTTGTCAAGGCTAGTTTTAATCGTACTAAAATGTCACATCTGAAGGATAAACTTTTTCATGGGACTGCACACACATGGTCTTTATGAGGGACTTTCAATGCTGATTCATGAGCTGAGTTGTCCTCTGTTTAAGCTGAGGTTCTGGGTTGGCTTCTAGCCGATGGTGATCTCTCCCCACCACCCCCCTCCTTTCTCCCTCCACTTCACCCCTACCGCCTTCACCACTGGCACTGGATCTATGGTTTCGCCAGTCACAGCTGGGGAGGAAATTCTCCCTCATCATCAACTGTTTAGCTCACTTCCTCCGCTGAGTCACCCAAGAGCGCTGGTGTCACCAGCTACAGAGTAATTTTTCAGGAGCGGTACACCCTCACTCCTCCAGGCAGCCCGCCAAAACCCTCTCCCTTTATTAGCTCAATGTCCGTCAGAATATTCCTATTCAGAGTCACCTCCCAGGTTAAGATGAGAAATGACTCTTGGCTAATGTGAAAATGGGCAGCAGTGCGTCACTGGTATTGGTGACAAGGTCATTGTCACCAGAGTGGCTGCAGCTACCATTTCTAAGGGGCTTACTTTATGTCCAACACTAATCTATTCCTCTTCTATATCATCTTACTCAATCCTAAAACAAATGCATGAGGGAAAGCCATTATTATCCCCATATTAGAGAGGAGGACACTGAGGTGCAAGGAGAGTAAATAACTTACCCAAGGTCAATTAGGGACAGAGCCAGGATGAAATCTGACATTCTGACTCTGGAGCTTATTCTCTTAGCAGCCTTTATAAGCAATCCTTAGGGAAAAAAACACAAAAGGTGTTTCCCTAGAAAAGCACGCTCTCGTGACCTGTGCCCTATCCATTCTTTCTCTCCTTCTTTCCTTCTGAGGGAAAAAGGAAAGCACCGACCTTGCAGAATCTCAGTGAGGGAGAAAGCGGCCCACCCTCAAGCCCAGCGCAGGCCTCAGTTCCACATACTGTCTGGCCATCAGATTTCCACCATCCTTGCTGTGTGAAAAGAAGGCAGACACAAACCTCTGGGGCCTGTCGAGGTCTCCATTTAGCACCTAGGTAGGCTAGCAACAGGAGGTAAAGACTGGACACCAGTCCCTCTTAGGATGAAAATCAAACTGTCCTCTCCCTTGGCCAGCTCTACTTCAGTTCCCAGGGATCCACTAAACAGATCCAGGACCAACTCTTCATTCTAGCATTGACAGAAAAAAGGCATATAATCTGATACCAAGACCCAAACCTCCCTGAGACTCAGTTAGGGCTGCTACAGACCTGCAGCGAGTCTCTGGGTGTGAGGCGCAGTGTATTTGGGTCTTTCTCTGCAGAGTGGTGGTCTGCCCTTCTGGCCTGGCTTTAGTGAGCTACACTACAAAGATCCCCAAATCCCACAGGCTCCTCAGCTCCTGACTGATCCTGATTCTGTGAATTTTGACATTCTCCCTGGTTCCAGTTTTTCGTTTTTGTTTTTTTTAATAATCTCATCCCCTGACCTCCACATTACCTTTCTCATTCCTGGCACCAGGTCCTCCTTCTAGGATCCACCCCTGCCTCAGGGCTCACCAGCCCTCCACAAGTGTAGGGGCCTCCTCCAGGTACAAGGGTGAGGACTGCACATGTTTGAGCAGCAAACTTATTGAAGGCCCAAGGCAAAATCAGCACACCCACCAAATGTGCCTCATCTGTCTTCTCCTGGACAAATCCTGGAACTCATTCCCTCACTCTCATACTCAAGAGATTCTGAGTAGTGTTTTATGGCTCATAGAATTAAGCAAATTGTCACTGAGGAATTTCAATTCCACCCCCACCCTTTTCTTTGGACAACCTCTGGCTCTTCTCTCATGACACCTCTCCACCAAAAGCTTGCTGCAGCCAACCGGAAGCATTGCCAGCCCCAATTCAACCACCAACCTTGAGTAAGTCCCTTCATCTTTCAGGACCTTAGGTTCACCTGCTAATTGCACAGGATCTCTAAACCCTTTCCCCCAAATACTCAACTCTCAGATGTGAGAAAACAGAGGCTCGTTTGAGAGTAACAGGGCTAGACAGACACATGTTTTTAAATCCTAGTGGGAGATATTTTTGAGTTCAGCACTTAAAAAAACTACCACTTCATTTTGTTTAGCATCACCTTGACCTCTGTTTCAGGATGACAGGTTATCTTTGGTCCCTGGAGTGGCCCCTACTCACTCTATGGTCAGGCCACTGTGGAATAACAAGTGTCCTCACATCCCTGCAGACTGCGCCAAAGCCTTGTCAGGGTCTGGAATGATCCAGTAATAAAAATCCACTAAAGCTAAAGTTGCTACAAGTGAGAGAACATTTATGAATGAGATTTTTCTCACTGCACTCACATCAGGAAGTGAATCATTCAACCTCCCACCCGCCAGAAATTCCTCCCTTTAGATCTGTAGGATTCACCATCCAACGGTTTTTATACCCAGTGGGGAACAGGAAGGCGGGTCCCCCTATGGTGGGTGTTAAAATAAACAGGCTCTGGCAGCATGAAGAACCTCTTGTTTCTCTAAGAAGCAGCTGAGGCGGGGAAGGAAGTACGTGGACATGACATACTTGCAGGTTTTTATGCACTGCCCTAGTATATAGTCAAACTCAGTTTTCAAATTATGACATGAATGCTAACACTCATTGCTATATAAAGTCACAACTTCTTCCTCTTCTTCTTTCTTCTTCTTCTCCTTCTTCTTATATTATTATTATTATTATTATTATTATTATTATTATGCTATTCACTATAGGCAAGAAGATGGGAACTGAGAAAAATAAAATCCTCTGGCAGTTACAGATGCTGCAGAAATCTCTCAAGTTCTATTTTTACAAGGTATACTTTGCTCAAAAGCAAATAGTCCTGGCCCACACTAAGCCACTTCCAGGAACTGTTTTCCTCCTCTTTTGACTCTTCATTCCTAGAGGTAGAACTCAAAGGACACACAAACCCCTAATCCCCAGTATCTACATCCTTCTATTTAATTCCCTTAGGAAGAGTACTCATAAACTCCATTAAGCAACAAGAGGATTCAGAAACCCAACAAAGGTGAAAGATTCACCATTCTAGTAAGAGGTCCTCATCTTCTCTTAGGGTAAAGAAATACAGTTGATCTTTAAGCAATACAGAATTAGGGGTACAACCCTCACAGTTGAAAATTTAAATATAACTTTTGGCTCTACAGTTGGCCCTTCACATCCACAAATTAAGCCAACCCACAAAACAAAAACTGCATTCTTTTTTATTTTATTGATTATGGTATTATAGTTGTCCCAATTTTTTCTCTCCTTTATCCCCCTCTGCCCTGCACCCTACCCCACCCCCGAGCCTCCATGCAATAAGCATTCCCCTCCTTAGTGCACGTCCATGGATTTTACATATAAGTTCTTTATCTTCTCTATTTCTTATACTATTCTTAACCTACCCCTGTCTATTTTATGCCTACCAATTATGCTTCTTATCCCCTGTACCTTTTCCCCTCCCATTCTCCCCCTCCCCACTGATAACCCTCCATGTGATGTCCATTTTTCTGATTCTGTTCCTGTTCTAGTTGTTTGCTTAGTTTTTGTTTGTTTTTTCTTTTTTTTTTTAGGTTCAGTTGTTGATACTTGTGAGTTTGTTGTCATTTTACTGTTCATAGTTTTTGATTTTCAATTTCTTAGATAATTCCCTTTAACATTACATATAATAAGGGCTTGGTGATAATGAACTCCCTGAACTTGACCTTATCTGGGAAACAATTTATCTGCCCTTCCATTCTAAATGATAGCTTTTCTGGATAGAGCAATCTTGGATGTAAGTCCTTGCCTTTCATGACTTGGAATACTTATTTTCAGCCCCCTCTTGCCTATAAGGTTTCTTTTGAGAAATCAGTTGATAGTCTTATGGAAACTCTTTTGTATGTAACTCTTTCTTTTCCTCTTTCTGCTTTTAAGATTCTCTCCTTATCATTAATCTTGGGCATCTTAATTATGATGTGGCTTGGTGTATTCCTTGGGTCCAATTTCTCTGGGACTCTTTGGGCTTCCTGGACTTCCTAGAAGTCTATTTCCTTCACCAGATTGGGAAGTTTTCCTTCGTTATTTGTTCAAATAAGTTTTCAGTTTCTTGCTTTTCCTTATCTGGCAGCCCTGTGATTCAGATGTTGGAGAAACTAAAATTGTCCAAGAGGTTCCAAAGCCTCTCCTCATTTTTTTTGAATTCTTATTTCTTCATTCTGTTCTGGTTGGTTATTTATTTCTTCTTTTTATTCCAAGTCATTGATTTGAATCCTGGTTTCCTTCCCTTCACTTCTTCCTTCTTGTAGCCACATTTCTTTGTGGCTGAGCTCAGTCAATTCTGTGCACATCCTGATTGCCAGTGTTTTGAACTCTGCATGTGATAGGTTGGCTATCTCCTTTGCTTTGCTTTTTTTCTGGAGTTTTGATCTGTTCTTTCATGTGGGCAATATTTCTTTGTCTCAGCACACTTGTTAAGTTGTGAGGGGTCAGAGCCTTAGGTATTCACCAATGCAGGCAACCCTCCTGGCTATGTTGTGGTGCTATCTGTGGGGTACGGGTCAGAGAGAGAACAATGACACTTGCTAACTCTGCTGTAGCCCCCTTACCAATGAGTTCTCCTATGAGGCTGGGAGTTTCTCCCACCTTCACAACCCTCACAGTATTTTATCACTAGAGGTTTTGAGTCTTTAGTTTCTTGGTGAACCAGCCCCTCCTCTCCCACCTTGCCATGGGTCCTCTCCACCCGCCCAGCTCTCCATCTCCACCCACTCCTACTGGTCTGGATGAATGTGTTTAACTCCTTGGTTTTCAGAGTTCTATGCAATTTGCTATTGGCAGTTCTGGTTGTTCATTGTTTTTAAACTGGTTGTCATCCTTCTTTCAGTTGTGTGAGGAAGCAAAGTGTTTCTGCCTATACCTCCATCTTGGCTGGGCTCCTCAAACACTCTATTCTTGATCCACCATTAGAAAACCACAGTTGAGATTTGGCAAATACATTTTTTATCTGTGGTTGATTAAATCAATGGATGTAAAGAACCAATTACATTGATTTTTTAAAAGTCCACACATAAGTGGACCTGCAGTTCAAACCTATTGTTGTTTTATGGTCAACTATAGATCAAATAGAGCCCACATGGATGTCTCAAGATTCCACAGACTTTGTACACCAGGAGGGATTCCCAATAGATTTCAGCAATTTGTGCCCTCAGTACTCAGTCAGAACTCTATTTATATTTATTTGAATCATCTGGCTTCAATTAAAAAAAATATGTACTGGACAACTGTTTGTGCTAGGATTGTGCTAAGCATTAGTGATATAAATGACATGCATCAGTACTGCTGTGTGGGCTGCTAAAATATTGAAGTTCTTCCATACTGCCAATGTCTCCCCCCACTGGAGTCCCTGGAGTCCCCCCAAATCCTTAACTAAAGTGTTGATACCTGGCAATGCAGAGGCCTCCAGAACCCTCTTCAGCATTGCAGTCACGGTGTGGAATGACTGGCCCCAGTATCTTGGTATCTGTTAACATTGTGAATATCTCCCTTGGATATAATTGTGAACAAAAACTAGACTGGTCTTTGTCCACCTTTTAGTTACAATGTGTATTAACCAGAGAAATTAATAGAAGCTGCTGGGAGAAATGAACCCAAAATCTTAGTTGTCTAATACAATAAAACTTTTCGTCTCATGATCCCATACAGGCTGGCAGTATACCTGCCAGGACCCAGGCTTTGACATGGATTACCTCATTTGCATGCTATTACACTGGCCAGAATCCAGTCATTTGGATAATCTAACTGCAAGGGAGACTGGGAAAGGTAGTCTTTTTACGTGCCCAGAAGAGGAAACAAGATTGGTAAGCATCTAGCCACCTCTGGCACGCAGTGTGAACTTACAGCCTAGTATGGAACATGGCTATTAAACAAATAATTACATTAATAAATGTATATAAAGTGGTATCTGTGACAAGCTTCTCTCTCACTCTATTGTGATGGAAGTTCACTCAAATGGCTCAGTATGTCATTAGAGGGGTGCTTCTTAAAAATGAGATGCATCTAAAACCCAAGGAGCTTCCTAACATCCACACTGCTTGTCCCCACCCCAGCACTTCTGATTCTGCGGGTCTGGGGAAAGAAAGGCCTGAGCATTTGACTTCTTACAAGTTCTAAGTGATGCTGCTACCAGAATCACACTTGGATCCCCAAGCTGGAATTTTCCTAGACCAACAAAGAGGGCCCCAACAAAGAGGGCCTCAGCATAGAAATGCCAACCCTCTCCTTCCCGTGGCTTGGCATTTCTAAAGTCCATCTCAAGTTTTCATTTTCCTCACTGATTATCTCAGCATTTAGGTGGCATTTGCTATCTTTCTGAATGAAGTGAGGAGGTTGCTGGGGTTCTTCAAGACTAATTACATTTTGTTAATGGCTATCTTTTATAACCTTCTCTCTCTTTGTCCAGGGTCCCAGCTCAAAATCAGACCTCTCCAAAGACAGAAATTCTGAGGCCACTCAGTGGGAAGGTCCTCTTCAACCAGCCTCCATTCCTTTCCCCACTCATAGCAACACCCTGTTAACAACAACTTCACTTTCTTTTATTTAGAATGTTAATGGGGAGCGGGAGGCACCAGAAGGAAACAAGTACTAATTTTACTGTAAACAGAAACTAGCAAATCAAATTTTATCTGAAATGTTTACTCTTCAGTTTCTGTTAGAATATGGACTCCCCGATGTTGTGAACCCACTGACTACTGTATCTGTTTCATGTCCAGAGGTCTTTGCTCTTAAATGTCCCACCAGCAGCCAATATAGTGGGGTCAGTTGGATTTGAGTTCAAACTCTATCACCATGTCTGCTGGCTCTGTGACCCTGAGTCCCAATTTTCCCACTCGTGGTAGCAAAACCAACCCCATAAACCTCTTGTGGTGGTGAAATGAGATGAATCATACAGAAACTCCAGGCACAGACAAGGCTGAACTCCCCTCTGTGGCCTGGGGGTTGTTTGTCAGGTGTCCCATACCCAGGGATGATGTCATTTGAGACATGGTATCAGTGTCAAGTCCTGGCAGCGACCATGCACATTTTACACCAGACCCCAACTCTAGCCGTGTGACCCTAGACAAATCATTTAACCTCTCTGTGATGCTAGGCTTTTCACCATCTTTAAGAAAGGCAATTTAGTTACCATCGTGGTTCTCTAGAGAGCATTCTGCAAATAAATAAGGGAAAAGATTAAATTCTTTGAGCATTTAAAAGATTAAATGCTCCTTGAAAAGAAGCATTCCATAAATTCAAACATATGATTATGTAATTCTGCAAAATCACAAAGTGAACTAAGTAGACTATTTGGTGCAAACCCATTTTTCTAGGTGAAAGGTTTATCTCCCAAGAAGGAATTATCTACAAATAACACTCACTGCAAGTTTTAGTGGGAGGTTGGGCTCTGGGTTTGTGTTTTGTTTTGTTTTAGCCAATTTATGTCCACATGAACCTGAACATGAGAGTTTTAACCTGAGATCCAATACCTAAATATGTAGAAAGGTTCTACAGCAATTTGAGGGTTAAACATCGATATATCATCCAGGAGAAAACAGACGTCACTATTTTAATCCAGGACTGAGTTAGTGTAATCTCCTCTCTCTCCCTTTACTGCTCAACTAGCCCCTGGACAACTTAGCATGGGCTCCAACAGCCTCCAGAATCTGGAAATACCCCAAAGAGCACCACTACAGAAAGGAAATTAGGAGGGCTGATGCCATCCATCAGGAAATTGAGTATTTAGCATAATGTGCTTTTCCAGCTTACAGAACTCTGTGGATGACATCTTTTTCACCCTGCTAACCACGGGAAATGAATCATTCCCTGTTTCAGTTGCTGGGGAAGTTCCATTTTCTGACCTTAGAGAGATAGCCTGCAGCAGGGTTTCTCTCTCCTGAGGGAAGCTGTGGAAGGAAAGGCCTCTCAATGCTCAGAATCTCGCCAAAGGCCTGGACCAGAGAGGGAAGGTTGGTGTAACTCAGCAAGGGAGGAACATGGGTCCTCTGGGCTGGGAATTCAAAACACGGCATCCCTTCCCCTTCACATTCCATGGACAATAAATTATCATAGTGGGGTGTGTGTATGTGTGTGGTTGTTCCCTGTTCCTTTCCACCTTGCACAGAGAAACAATGAGATTTAAATATTCCAATATCAATCATAATGCATAGTAAAATGAGAATTGCCAGAGTAGAATCTAGCAAACAATATTATATCAGCAAGTGATCCCCCTCTCCACACCATCCCAAAGCACTCCTTCCATCAAAGAAGTCTGAGAAGGTTTTATGTGCTTGTCGGGGGTGGGGATTCAAACAAGGGAAAAATCATCGGTTAATGCCTAACTGTGCCAAATCGTCTTCTAAGTGCTCCATGGGGCTTATCATATCAGATTACTCTGAACAAATTGGGTGTAAGGCTGGTCCAGGCCTACAGATTAATGACTTCTTCCATCCCAGTATCTTCTACTTCACAGCAGTGGTCCTCACGTACTCAAAATCAGTGATACTTGATTAGAGACAAGAAGGCAAACCCACAAATGAGAAAGACTGTGGTCACCCTGCATAGGCAGGAAGTCCTGGGGGACTGTCCTGGGAACAGCACTGCCCCAACCACAGAGAGAGCCCACCCCCAGGCCCCACACCCAGTATCCTAAGTGGGTAGTGTGGAGAGAAGATTAAGCAGAAACTGAGGCAAGAGATGGGCCTTCTAGGTAAGGAGACATCACACAAAAGCACAAAAGGATCCCAGAACAAAAACAAAGGAAGAGCAAACTACATAGTACTGACAAGGAATGAACAATGAGCTAACTCCATATAAAAAGAGGGAAGGAGGGAGGGGGGTTGGAGAGAGGGGAGGGAAGAAAGAGAAAGTGGAAAAATAGGAAAAACTTACAGGGCAATTCATGCTATATTTGGGGTGAAAGCATCATTTTGCTTCTCTCCAAAGTGTGAGCAGAATGATGGTTAACCATGATATTGAAAGTAGATTTGATTTTATTCCTTTCCTTCTACTGGGTTGGCCAAAAAGTTTGTTTGGTTTTTAATGTAAGATGGATCTAGTAATGTTTAGTTGTCTTTAACTTTATTGGAAAAAAGTTTTGTTGGATTGTATTGTGATAGCTCTCGTATCAGCATGTATTTTTTTTTAATGTACAAAACTGGTGAATTTTTGTGTAGTCATTTTAATACGGAAGATGGAAAAATAAGCAACATTTTCAGCATATTATGCTTTGTCATTTAAAAAAAAGGTAAAAATGTAACTGAAACACATAAAAAAAATTGTGCAGTGAATGGAGAAGGTGCCACGACTGATCCAACATGTCAAAAGTGGTTAGCAAACTCTCATGCTGGAGATTTCTGGCTGGATAATATGCTCCACATTTGGGTAGACCATTTGAAGTTGATAGCAATCAAGTAGAGACATTAAGAGCAGTCAACATTACACCACATGGGAGATACGAGACATACTCAAAATATCCAAATCAATAAAGTTATTGGTGAAAATGAAAAATGTGATTTTTATTTTATGGAAAACCATAAACAAATTTTTGGCCAACCCAATACCCTACCTGTTTCCATTTCTCACCTTCACACACACAGAGGGCAGGAAATTTAGCAACTTTCAGCCTAAAGGCTTGAAATGCTCAGGTTCCATGGAATCACAGGTTCAGATTCTAGCACAGTAATTAAAGCCCTCCTCCTCTAATGCCTGCTGCTATATTCAGTGTACTTCCTTCCTTGAGGTCCAAATGCATGAATTTCCCATCTGCAGCAAGATTCCCTGTTATTTATTAAGGTAGGTAGGACAAAAATGTATGAATTCTTATGAGGACAAATGAGAAAATGATCTAATGGTACAATGGGGAAAATATTTTAGCAAATTAATAACTCAGATCTTTTGTTACCTCTCTGTGTAAAGGAGTAATTGTTTGCTAACTTAGGTATGTGTGAGATCAAATATCTTGATTTCAAGCATCAGTGGCAGAATGTGTTGATTAGAACTGAGTCCCAGCTAGCAGACACCAGAAGTAGGATATTCAAACAGATTCATATTTGCTCCTGACCACTCATGATTTTAATGGAGGTATAATGTCTTCTATAAAAACAAATGATTAACTGTGACTGTAAGATGAAAACAAGGCCACAGTCAATGGTTCCTTTAAAGGTCAAGATCATTGGCTCTAGAACAGAACAGCCTGGGTCCTTTTTCCCTGTTCCATCACTTTTTGAAGGGTACAATCTTGGGCAAGTTACTTAACTTCTCTGTGCTTCAGTTTTGTCAGTTGTAAATTAAATAAACAGTAGTGCCAAGATCATGGAGTTGTGATCTTGTGAGTTGTAAGAGTTCTTACAAAGGATAGGTGTCACTTATGTAAGTAATTTAACATTTCAAAAAACAAACAAACAAAAAAAACTGAAACACAGGCATTGGTTAGTTTAGTTTTTAACCACAAATGTCCACCAGAGATAGATACACAACTAAAAGAAGTTATTTTATATCCAACAACACTTATCTTCTAGGAAATGGGAGCTACAAATACAGAGGCCGTCATCCTCACAGTCCAGGAGGGCACAGCCTAAACAGGCAAGATGCACAGTGATGTAACGCCATAAGCCCTGGGCCAGGGCTTGTACAAAGTGCTAGCGGAGAACAGAGGAGGAAATGACTGGCTCTATCCAAGGAACCCAGCAGAAATATGTTTGCCAGGTCTTGAAAATAAGTAGTAGTAGTCTAAGGCAGTGGTTTTCAACAAATGGGCCTCAGGAACTTTTAAAACATGCAATACCTGACTGTTTAGTCAGGGGCACAGACCTCTCTTCCCATAGATTCTCAAATTAAGAAATGAAAACAGCCAACACAATAGCTGCCTGGCATGAGTGAATCAAAATTATATCTATTGTTTTTGTCATATTGGCAAAAAGGCTGTATGCATGCACACATATTTTTTTCTCTTTGGTGTGCTGCAAATTTCAGTAGTTACTTTATAGGTGCCATGACAAGAAAATGTTTAAAATCACTGGCCTGAGGGATAAGAAAGTCCTCTGGGGGCAAATTGGGAAGAACCTTTATCCTTCCAGAGGTGTCCAACTTTTTGGCATCTCTGGGCCACCCTGGAAGAAGAAGAGTTGTCTCAGGCCACACATTAAATACACAAACACTAAAAGAAAATGATGAGCAAAAAAATGTTTTAAGTAAATTTATGATTTTGTGTTGGGTCACATTCGTAGCCATCCTGGGCCACATGTGGCCTACAAGCCGTGGGTTGGACACCCCTGTCAAACACTGTGGGACCTGTCAAGAGTTTACTCAGTGAAGTGGTGTGACTGTGCCACTGAAACACACCTTCAGTGGCAGTGTGGAGAGTGGGTTTGATGGGGGAGAGAGACAGAGGGAAGAAGAATAGGCAAACACTACTGAAATAATCCAAGCAAGAAACAATGCAAGCCCAGACTAGGAGAAGTTTGGGCTGAATAGAGGCAGAAAAATTGCAGGATGTGGTCACTACTTAGACATCAGTTAGGAGTTAGGAGTCCAAATGATCCAAGGACTTCATCCTATACTATTGGCCAAATGGTAGCACCCTATTCTAAAGACTGCAGAATAGAAACAACTGTTCTTATTTTGGTTTTGGTGGGGATTTTGCACTTGCCAAGTTGGAAGAGCCTCTGAGGTGATTGGATAAAGGTGTCCATAGGTAGTTGGGACCAAGTTCTGAAATTGAGGCAAAGGACAGGATTCTGAAACACAGAACTAAACATCACTGGCCTTCAGGCTATCTTTGAAGAAAGAGGGCTGGAGTGCATGTAAAGCGAGGGGAAGGTCAAGGATGAAATGCACAGGCCCACGAAGTGTGGGCAGGTGTCACAGCTGTCAGAGACATAGGAATGCAGCTAACACACCTGATCGCGGAAGAACTCAGGTTCCAAATTTGCAGCCTCAGGCTAAACTTTGACTCCTCAAATTCTCCTTTTCATGGTGTATATTGATTAGAAGGGTGCTTACCTCTACTTGATCTTACAACAAAGAGCTAAGTAAACATCTGTAAAGAACATAAAACCTGGAAGCTGGCATTGAAAACGTCACTGGTGTGTGACAAGGACACTACTCTCTGTTTTGCTATCCATTCAACAGCTTGGACTCTGGCACAGGACTACACATGTTCTTTATACCATGCGTCGCTACGGAAGGACGAGCCTCTTTACCCCTGCTGCTTCTCCAGAGGCGCTGCCCCACTTCGGGCTTCGGGCCAGGGTGTGTCAGCTCCACGCAGCGTTCTCTGCATTCTGCATTGCTAATGTTCAGCCTCAGTCAGTCCATAGGTTTTTACAGTACCCTAAAAGAACTTAGTTTCAAATGCACTCTCATGGCCTGAGTATTTTCAAAAGACATAGAACAGCTATATATTTGCCTGTTGTGGAGATGTGTCATCATTAGAGTTAGATTAAACATAGATTACCATTTTGCCACTGCCCCTTGCCAGCCACAGGACATCACTTTGCTTAAGCTTTTGCATTGTCATTTCCTCATCTGAAAAAATAGAGATGATTCTTTAATTGGGTGCTAATGGGTGCCAGACCAGCAGTCATTCCTCTTTCTTCCCAAGACCCCAGTTTTGCCAGGTACCCACACCTTTTCATGCAGTCATGGGCAGGATGTGGTCAATATTTAGACATCAGCTAATGCCACTCAGCTTAAGGAGTGAACCTGATGGATCTAAGGGTAATTATATCTGCTTTTCTAATGACTAGTTCAAAAACAGGCAAAATTCTGAACAATAAAGAGTATAAAGGAAAATCTGCTGCAGGCATTTGGAGAGAGTTTTCTCACTTCTAAGAGAGAGCAACCCGAAGAGATGATCTCACTCTGGACTTTGCTGTGTTTGACTGTGATGTCTGGAACTACTGCCACCATCTTGCCTCTAGCTTGAGAGTGAAGCCAGTGTAGGGATGACAGACGAGAGGGAAAGAAACAGGGTTACACTTGACATTTTGGATCGCTAAATCAACCAACTCTGTAGACTGCTCTAATTCTGGACTTCTTGTTGTGAGAGAGAACGAGTTTTCTCATCATTTAAGCCAGCTTGCTTTGGGGATGTCAAATATTTTAACTGACAAAGCAGTGGCATCCGCTTCATAGGGTCGCAGTGAAAATTAGAGGAAATGCTGGGAAGCACTGGAAAGCAGGAGTGCTCGGGTGGCTATCGCTATCACATTGCTCCATTACTCCCATTTCACCTCGCCCTCCAACAGTTCCCTCTTGTACAGTCCACCTTGGGAAAATATCACTTTCCCAAGTTCCTTACTGTGTTACTTCTTCTACAGCCTCGCATATCATGTTGAACCATTAAATTCATAAATTGAATACATTCCATATCATGTGTACTGTGCTGAGCACATTTCCTCACTGACCCATGCCAATAATTCTGGGTCACTTGCTCATTCCTAATGCCCCATTTTATAGATTATAAAACTGTGTCTAAAGAAACAGACCTGAATGTGGGCTTATATCTCCAGACCTAATATTGCAACAATTTGCTTTTGAATGTTGAAATGATCCATTTCACAGTCCCCTGTCAAAGAACAATAGGTGTCTCCTGCAGCTCACCCACATGTAAAAACTGTTGCAAATGTGTGAACTCCAGATGGGGCCAGCTGGGGTACAGAGAATTGAGTGTATTTAGACTTAGATTCCAGAAAGCATTCTGAAATAGGGTGAACGGGAATACAAATACTAAGATGCATGTGATTGAGATGAGCAGATTAAACTGCCTGGTGAGTTCACAGGCTGTGAGGATACTGGAAAAATCAGAGAAGGCCAATGAGAAAGTTCCCTATGTCAGGAAAAAAACATATTTATTCTATTTTGTTGGAAATAAGCAATAATGAGCAGGCATGAGGTCATTTGTGGCATAAAATACATTATATATACATGTGTGTAGTCACAAAAAGACAACTGGAAAAAATGTAGCAATATTAAGCAACCATTTCTCCAGAAAGTGAAATTGTGGTTATTTACAGTTATCTTTTTGTTTTTATTCATATTTTCTGAATTTCCTAACCAAAATTATGTATATGCATTAATTATATAATTGATATGTGAATATTCATGTGTGTGTGCATGCACACTCACTCATACACATATACTTTATATTGTATTGGCCAAAAGTTTGTTTGTTTGTTTGTTTGTTTTCCATAAGATGGCTTTAGTAGCACTTAGTTATCTTTAACTTCATTCAAAACAAGTTTGTTAGATTGTATTGTGACAGCTGTCATAGCAGCATGCATTTAAGAAAATCTTATCAAAATGGATAAAATTTTGTATAGCCATTTTAATTGAAGATGGAAAAAATATGAAACATTTTCAGCATATTATGCTTTATTCTTTCAAGAAAGGTAAAATACAACTGACATGTAAAAAAAATAAAAATAAAAAAGATTTGTGCAGTGTATGGAGAAGATGCTGTGACTGATCAAACATATCAAAAGTGGTCTGAGAAGTTTTGTGCTGGAGATTTCTTACTGGACGATGCTCCATGGTTGGGTAGACCAGTTGAAGTTGATAGCAATCAAATCAAGACATTAATTGAAAACAATCAATGTTATACCACACAGGAGACAGCAACATACTCAAAATATCCAAATCAATGAAGTTACTGGTGAAAATGAAAAATATGTCTTTCATTTTATGAAAAAAACATATGGACTTTTTGGCCAACCCAATATTAACCGTACTTCCCCTGGGTCAGCCCAGAGTCAGCCCAGGGTCAGCCATTCCCTGTGTTTTGCCCAGGCTCTCCACTCCCCTAGCCACCTGCCACATCCTTGCTTGTTCTCTGCTCCTGTTCCCCAATGGAGTGAGCTCCTACCTTGCAGGGAGGGACACAGTCTAAAGATACATCCTCACCCTGCCCAGTTGTCCTGCTCCAGCGGCCACAGAGGCAGAATACGAGATGCACCCTGGATGAGGGGCACTCTAAGCTTGTCCTGCTTAAGGGAATGCCTTGCTCCCAGATCATGGCTCCCCAGGGGCTCCACGCTCAGTCTGCCTAGGAACTAGGAGCTGAATGCCAACTCTTTCAAGAGGCAACTGGGAGAAAAAAAAATTCTCTGAAAATTCAATAGCACTGGAAAGGGACAAAACAACAGTTCAAGGCACATATTTTTCTTGGTAGTAGAAAATACCCAATTAGTGAATTTGGTACTTTTCTTATGTTTTAGAACATGGAAGGCAGTGAGGGAGAGAAGGAGGCAAAGGGAACAACAAAAATAGTTTCCTTTTGTTGAAATCAGTGTCAGAGTTTTTTAAAAAAAGAAATTACCTAAACAGCCAACTTCTGGATTTTCTTTAGGAAACTGTTTCTTTATGGAAGTATCTTAATAGAGTGTGAGGCTGTGAGCACAGGAGCTAGCAGAAGACTAGGTGATAGCAGCTATGACATGAATAACATGCACTTTTAAGAAAAAGTGCATCCAATTTTCTATCAAAATTATGTACTTTCCTGAGAAATGAAGAGGTAATTCCACTCTGATTCTCTCAAACCCTTGATAAAACCTGCAAAGAACACATATAGGGGCCTGGAGAAATAGGGGTAGTTTTATGGAAATCAAAGTTCTATGAGTTCTATGCTGGGGTGGCCATAGGAGTGGGACCCAGATATTCAGGGATAACAGATACTCCATGAAGGGAATTTATTTGGCAGAGCAGGAGCCCTGGTCCAGACAACATCCGTAGCAGTCATTAGGGCTGAGCCCCATGCATTGCTGAGTGTTGGCATGGATGAACTAGTTGAAACCTCTCAACAGCCCTATGAGGCAGAAACCATTCTTATCTCTGTGTCATAGATGAGGACAGTGAGGCACAGACAGGTAGCTCATGTCCCCCAGGGCCCATGCTCCTAATCACTAAGATAAACCACCACTCCAGCATAGAAGATATGTCCCCAGAAACTCACAAGATGCTACTGGGCTTTCCTACCCATTATGGATGGAGATGAGTCTAAAGGCGGCCCTGTTTGTTCACACCTGAAGTGGCAGGAGGGGCAAAACTGACATTTGGGTCAAAGTGATATGAGACAATTTGTTGGTAGACACCCCAGTTTTGCTTTCAAATTTCTCTCTCTATGACCTTGGAAAAGTTCTCTTCTCTGATCCTTGGTTTCTCTTCAATAAAGTAGTGAGCTAGTAAGAAGACCAACCTTGTAAGATTATGTAATACATCAGCTACTGAAGCTAAAGTGCATAGCACATGGCCCAGCCCACAGTGCCCCATAAATGGAGCTTTTTATTTGTTCCCTGCAGTTAAAATACATGCCGATGATGAGAGCGGGAGCAGACAGCTGGTGCTCAGCAAACCTGTGCAGGCTCTGACCATCAGGTGCACCTCTTGTAAATGGAAAACATCTGCTTTACTTTACATAGGCCACTAGGGTTTCAATCAAATAAAATAAGTATAGGCCTAAAGAAAATTTAGGAAAAGTATGCATTCAAAGGTCACTTTAATGCATGATTGTGTGAACTGAATATTAAAATGGGAAATAAAATGTTCCTGCCACTGTCTTCAAATTGTGATGTTACAATTTGTGATCTGTAATTCATATAATACCATTTTTCCAAGGATGGAAAAGTTTCTTATTTCAGGTTCGAAACATCTGTGTAAGTTTTGCTTTCTTTTTCCCATTAGGATTTTTATTGAGGAGCCTGAATTAAAATTAAACAAACATATCACAAACCTGCATCACATTCTCAGCTGAAAAAGAAAAAAAAAAGAAAGTCTGTCCCATTTTTAACTTATTGAGGTAACTCCATGCTGCTTTTTACAGGGGCTGCACCATTCTGTGTTCCCACCGACAGTGCACAGGGGCTCCTTTCTCCCCACATCAGCACCAGCACTGGTGGTTTGTCGACTTATTGCCTTATAACCCTGTGATTCCACTTCTGGAAATATATTCAGAGAAACCCAAAATACTAGTTCGAATGAATACATGCACCCCTACGTTCACTGCAGTGTTATTTACAATAGTCAAGGTTTGGAAGCAGCCCAAGTGCCCGACAGTAGATGAGGGGATAAAAATGCTGTGGTGCATTTACATGGCAGAATACTACTCAGCCATAAGAAGAAAAGGACATCTTACTTTTTGCAACAGCACGGATGGGCCTAGAGAACATGATGCTAAGTGAAGTAAGCCAGTCACAGAAAGGTAAGCACCATATGATTTCACTCATATATGGAATTTAAGAAACAAAATAAACTAACAAACAAAATAAAAACAGGCTCCTAGATACAGAGAACAGAGGAGAGGGGGCTGGGGTGCTGACTAAAAAGGCAAAGTGATTAAGCAAAAAAATAAAATAAAAACTCATGGATACCCACAACAGTATGGTGATTACCAGAGGGTAGCAGGGTAGGGGGAGGGAGAAAAGGGTAAAGGGAGCATAAATGGTGATGGCAGGAGACTTGACTTGGGGTGGTGAACACAAGACAATATACAGATGATGTATTATAGAACTGTACACCTGAAATCTATATAATTTTATTAAACAATGTCACCCTAATAATTTCAGTAAAAATCAATAAAATAAATTAATATAAAATAAAACAGAAAGAAAGCCCGAATCAGTCAACCCACCTCTCTGCTTCCAGCTGGACCATAAATATCAGTTGTTCCACTTAATCAGAAACAGAGCGCCTGTCTCATGTCTCTGTGGGAGCCAAGTGAGATGAGAAACCAGAGAAAAGAGACGATTGTTTCAAAAACTGCAATGCTAGTGTACTTGGAGTTCTCAAAAAGCAATAATTGCTGAACACCAAATTTTTAGCTATCAAAGGGCCCCTGTTCAAGAGTTAAACTCCATCCCACAAGAGGGCTCTAAGAACATGTGATGTGAATAAATGTACATTTCTTTCTTAAAATATTCCAGAGAAAATTCTAAAGCTGGTAAAAAAAATAAGTAAAAATCACCAAGTGGAAGGGAAATGAACTGTCCCAGCTTTCAAAAATCATTGAAAAAGATTTTGCACAAAAAATAGTAAATTGAAGTGTGGGTCACCGGCATTCATATGGATTCGCACCTGGAATATTAAGGATAAGAAGTGTAAAATGAAATCCACGAATTTGCTTTCACAAAGCAATTCTTTTTTGAAAAATTGCGTACTTGATATGTCTCAGAATAGATGGAGGAGAGCATTCATTAAAAAAGAAACAGAAATGAATTCCACAATTTCCAGAATTCCAAGTGTCTTCAATTGAATTTTTTATCCCCTGAAAACAAAATCAGAGAGCTTCTAAGAGACACAGGAATGTCTCATTATTACACCCTGACCAGTGCTTCAGCAACTACGAGCTCACCAAAGCAGATACAACCTCACCTTTATCAGCGGTGCCCTAGCAACTTCTTGGTCAGCTCACTTCACCCTGTGTCTTAGAATTATACAATCCTACATGCCAGTTCAGGGAAGCAGTTTTCCCATAATTTGAGAAAAGCAAAGCTGTTAATGATGTCTGATAAACAGCAGTTAGAAAAATAAGCAAAACTATCTCTTCACCCCAACACCCCCACACCCCCACACCCCCACACCCCCACATCCCTACTCCTATTAGGAAGCCCATGTTTCCCCATGACCATCCCTGCCTGGGTCACAGTGTTGCACTGAGGAGGTCACACTCAGGGCAGAAGACACAGGGCAGAATATGCAGTAATCACCTGCTGGAGGGAGCAAATCCCTGGAACAATAAGTAGCAGAGATGGTAAGTAGAAAATAGACAGGGGGAGGGCAAAAATAGTATGGGAAATGTAGAAGCTAAAGAACTTATGACACATGGACATGAACTAAAGGGGGGGAATGTGGGTGGGAGAGGGTATACAGGGTGGAGGGGAATGAAGGGGGGTAATGGGACAACTGTAATAGCATAATCAGTAAAATATATTTAAAAAATATGCTAAGTGTTTTGAAACAGTGAATTTTGTGTACGTTGAACAGAAGATCACTTGATTTTGTTTTTTAAAACACTTGTGGGCAGAATGGTCTGATGTGCCATTATTGTGGGTGTTTCTAGCAAGTTCACTCAATATGAAAATCAACCCAGGAACTCTCCCCTTCAAAAAAAAAAAAAAAGCAAAACAAAACACATCATTCCTTTTCTACCTCTTTCTGCATGTTCAGAGGTTAACAAGTTAGCAATAAATGTTCCTTTACCAGAAGCAGAGGGTAACCTGGGACTATTAAAAGATTCACCTGCCAAAGATCACTCCCCATTTAACTTTTCAACTGTGGTCAATTATTTGAGGAACGGGATGTTGAAAAGGCATATTTGGGTGAAGGGCTGGAGCCAAGATCAAAGGGACCCAGAAGCAAAACTTGTGGAAGGGAAACCTGCTCAGACTTCACACTGGGGCTGTCTGAGCCCCCTGCAGGGGTGGGAAGAACAGGCACAATCAGAAACTGGGAAGATTAAAGGGGCTAAAGACTCATATTTCCTATTTCTTAATTATTTTCCCCCAGAGAGTCCAGCCAAGACCAGGAAACAAGAGTGGACCATAGCACGTCCCTGCAACCGTTCTCATGTTCCAATGAAAACATAATAGATTCAGGGAAAACACCATCACAACCCCCTCTCAGAATAAACCAGAATAATCTTAAAATCACAGGTGTGCATACTCAAAGACAGTGAAGACATCTAGGGATCCAGCTCAGGAGTTCTTAATATTTGGGGGTCAATGGACCACTTTAGAAAATATGACAAAAGCAATAAGTCCTTCTCTCCAGAAAAAAAAATACCCATATGCACAAAGCTAAAACACATTGCAAACTATTTTGGAGGGTTCACAAGATCCCTGAAGCTCTCTAGGTCATGAGCAAAAGACATCTAACCCAGCCACCTCCCACCCACTCCTACACTATTATAAATTGAGAAAGCAGAGGGCCCAATGGCTTGAATAATATCTCTGGTTTTGAGTAGCCAGCATTGCAGCAGAGCCAAAGCGAGTTCCATTTCCCTCAATTCCTAAAGCAGAATTCTTTCCACTGCATTGTGAATCATTAAAAAAAATTGTTTTCTTCTGTTTGTTTAGCTCTCACCCCAAAGACAACTTACATAAAGATCGGTATCTTCTGCCACCACTCACTCTAAAGAGGCCACAGGGCAAAATGTAAGAGATCAAGGATATTAAACAAGAGCATCCTTGTTTTATATACAGATTGATTTTTTTTTAATTCTGAGAAAAGAATGTTCTGCTGAGAGCTGCCTGGCTACTCCTAAAGTGAGCATCCCATTTATCCCTGTCTGTCCACTCCTAGATGTGGCTGTGCTCAAACCGTCCATCACATGCACAAGTGCACTTGTCTCCTGCTGGCTGAACATCTTCTTGAAGCAATTTCATCTTATTCTCATCAGCATTCACTGAGAACTCTGTCCCCTTTTCCCTCTCTATTCTGAACATGGCTGCCGTTCTTGCCAAATCAACAACAAACCATCCAAGTTGTCATGGGGCCAACCCTCCCCACCCCCCATAGCCACCGACTAATGAATCCTCTTGAAATCCAGGCCTGAAGCATAAGCTAGTATACTGTGGATGATATCTTTAGGGACCCCTTTAGGCAATGGAGCAAGGATTTGGGTGGGCGCTTATAGAACTTTGGAGCATGTAATATATCTTTATCACTTGGCTAGGAGTGCTAATTGAAAGTGACTGTGGACCAATATTTTTTTGGATCCCTTGCTTCCTTAACATTGCAAGACCAAGAATTAGTCCTTAGAGAGGCAAAGATTCTAGGAAAAAGTAGAACATGAGTTTCATGAAAAAAAATTTTTTTAACCAAGTATGTAGAACACTAATCTTTCCAAGACAGGTCATTATCTCAGCGCTTTAGTCATTGCCTAACCAAAGAAGCAGCTCGGAACAAGAATGCAGGTCCTTGGGGCACTGTCTGGGCCCATCCCAAGGAGGGGAAATACTGGTACCAGATCAGATCACTCCAGGCCACCAAGGGCAACCATTCTAAGATTTTGCCATGACTCCCAAGCTTATGCCCACTTTATCTACCCTCTTACCCAAAGGCTTACAGCTGGGAGGGTACCCATAGATGAACCACATTTTGGGGACCCTTTAAGAGCTATGTGTTAAAGTCTAGAGTCTGATATGGCTCCCTAAGGCTAACTGAATCCAAGAAGCTACAGGAGTGTGCCCACCCCTTTACAATCCCAGAGCAGCTTTAAACCTGGCACACTCTGGGATTATCCCCTTTTCTACACAGGAGAACAGGCAGACATCCTGGTGCTGGACCATCACTGGGCAAGGGACAGAGCTGTCAGTGGCAGGACTTCACCAGCAGCAAAGGGGAGAAGAGCTGGTGCAGTTCCTCTGCATGAACGCCTGGCAGTGTGCATTCAGATGGCTCCTGGAAAGGCCTTCCCTGACGTGGCTTTTTTTGGAGCCCCCTCTAAGCTGGCTACAACCTCACCAAGGAGAACTTCAGTGTCTAACCCTCCACTTGCCCATAGCTTGACCTCCATTAAGATCAAGCCTGTTCCTCTGACTAGGCCCATGCTGCCTAGGCATCTGCTTCTCTCATTCCCTTTAGGTGCAGAGTCCTGAATCATCTACCTCTGCCCCTTGTCTTCCAATCTACTGATACAGTGTAAATCATATGACCTGCTCCCATCAGCACCTTCCATTTTCATTTTTAAAAGTCTGTGTTTGGCAGTTGAAAGCAGAGACTGGAACAGATATTTATACACCCACATTTATAGCAGCATTATTCAGAATAGTCAAAAGTCAGAAGCAACCTGAGTGCCCATCAACAGATGAATGGATAAATAAAATGTGGTGTATACATACAGTGGAATATCATCCAGTCATTAAAAAGAAAGAAATTCTGATGCGTGCCAAAACGTGGATGAACCTTGAAGACATTACACTAAGTGCTATATACAAGCAAGCCACAAAAGAATAAATATTGTATGATTCTGCTTATGTGAGTTACCTAGACTAGTCAAAGACTTGGAGTTGAAAAGCCAAATGGCAGTTGCCAGGGGCTGTGGGGAGAGGAGAGCGGAGAGTTATTGTGTGATGGGTGTAGAGGGTCAGTTTGGAAAGATGGAGGAGTTCCGGAGATGGATTGTGGTAATGGTTGTATAATATTGTGAATATACTCAAGGTCACTAAACTATACACTAAAAATAATTAAGAGGATAAATTTTGTGCTGTGTATATTTCATCACAATTTAAAAAAAAATGTTTGAGTCTATATTTGGAAGAAAAACAAAACAAAAATAAACCAAATGTAACCTCTCTAAGGCACCTTTGCTGACTGCAGTATTAGTGAAATTAAAGCTGGAAGTCACTTTTCAGGCTTCCTGTCACTTGTTCACTCCCCTGTTGTGCCTTCGTAGCTGTCCTAAAATTGCTGGTGGCTTCTGGAGGCCTAGAAGGCATGACATGGCTCTGGGAGGTTGAGTATCCCTGCAGGCTCAGGAAGATGCCATTTTTTCCACATGTTTCTGCTGAGATGATAAGTATTCACAGCATGACATTCTGAGAAAAAAATTACATAAAAGCAATTTTCCTCAGTACTATTTCTGGACCTTGTATGAGTCGCTCACTGACTTCTCAAGTGCTTGCGTGCTAATAAGTGCTTTCAATGCACAATACAGCAGGAATCCTTCAAAGTTCTATTGGGGGAAGGATAAAGAAATTGTTGTTTCATATTTAAGTCCATCCTGAAAAGTTAGACACAACTAGATGGAAGAATCAATGACTTATGCATTCAGTGCTTTATCTACAAACCACCACCTGGGAAGTACAAGCTCAATGCATCTGCAACCCATCCCCCACACCTGCCTCTAATTTTTAGTGCTTCTAAGAGCTTGTTGTGCTAGTGGTGCAAAACAGAGCAGCATGTTCCAGCCCATGTTATAGGTAGGGTTGGAATCTTCCAATGAGTGTGACCAATGGCATTTATAATGATCACCTTTAAAACTACTGTAAGTATGAGAGACCTCAAGATTGAAGGGCTCCTAAAACATTCAAAAGTCACCCTACATAGACCAGAGTCCTAGTACAAAAGCTTCTCATAGATAGGCTGTTCACAGGACAGCACATTATCAAAAGATTGGAACAAATTAGCACCTGCCTTCCTTACCACTTACCTCCCTGGTAGAGGGAAATAAGCATGCACATGAAGTAACTTTAATGACTACTATATAAATCATTACTCAAATGTGAAGAATTCTATCATCCCCATTTGTAAAAATGAGGAGACAGCCACACACGAAGACATCAGAGTGTGACACACAGCTGCACTTAGTGGCTTCAAGACATTTGTTTTTCCTCCTCACTGTTTACACTCTAAACCCTCAAAATTCAGGGAGCATCCACTTGCTGAAAAAGACTTAGATCCCTTGGTCAATTCAAAGAAGGCATAGAAGACCCAGGCAGCAACTGACCAAAGAGGAGGACTTCTTCCTCCCCCTTTAAATGGTCTACACAGAAGAAGAGCTCCTTATTTTGAAAAAGCAAATGACCCCTTTTACAAGGGGACTCCCACTTCCAATGAGCTGCTTTCTCCTTGTGTGCAGGTAGATGTTGTCTTATTTACTATTTTCTTATTCTTCCCTCTGGATAGGATTGCCATGGAACAGAACTTCATATCAGGAGTTATTTCTGCCACTGGTTACAAAGCTCTCCTTCCCTTTTCCTCTCCCATTTCTGTTGAATTCTTAGGCTATTACAGAAAAAAAACAATAGTAGAGACTCACTGTAGTCCCCGAGTGGTTCAGTGACTTTCCCAAGGCCACACGGTAATGAGTGACAGACCTAGCTAGTGGAATATCATTTCTTTCTCATCACTCTATTCTTTACATCTAGCTCCATAGCTGGCATGTAGTAATCACTCAACCCATATTTGATATAATAAATGAATGCTTTTTGCATCTTACATGGAACTGATTGTTCTATGTCTTAATGGGAGGTGGGATAGGGAAACAAATGCAAACTACATTTATTAGTATGTGGCCAGTGAATGAGAGGAACAGGTACCTGGGATTTAGGTTCTGAGGGTGCAATTGATCTTCTTAGTATCTAAAATTGCCTTTCCTGTCACCTGAACATCTAGATGTAGTCAGCTTTTGTGTAGCTTGTGAATGAGCACCACACCTTGTCCTTGGTCTTGCATGAAAAATCACAAAAATATGTGTGTTTGTGCATGTACATGTGTGTGTGTGCATGTGTTGAAGAGAGGTGGGGCAGAGGCAAAAACATAATGACTAGCTCTTGCAGGTAGGAACAGCAGGTGGGAAGGAGTGCGGACCTAGAGCTGTG
Source organism: Tonatia bakeri (assembly GCA_004024845.1). Classification (NCBI taxonomy): domain Eukaryota; kingdom Metazoa; phylum Chordata; class Mammalia; order Chiroptera; family Phyllostomidae; genus Tonatia; species Tonatia bakeri. The sequence goes on from PVIA01003758.1 coordinate 109,508, forward strand.
ATTCCTGTGCCACTGAGCGGCAGGCAATGTTGGCAGAGGTCTTCAGGCCACATTTTCAGATGAAAATGAAGTTGAAGAAGAGCACACTGTTAGTCACTGTTATGAAATCCCAAACCCCGTCGATAGATAACTGCATCCCCCAGGCTAGAAAAAATTACGTTGCCCTCAAACACAATGTTTCCTAGCCCAGAGCTGCTTCCCTTGTTGGGAATTACCCTGAACAGGCAACAGGCTAGCTCAGGCGTGGCCTCTCTCCAGGTCCAGAGGCCACTCCCTGACCATGGGGACTCAGCTCAGATTGGGTCCCGCTGTGTGTCCAAGCAGGGCAGGCTGAGGAACAGGGCTCAGCTTGCTGAAGTCTCACATGTGGTTGATAAAGCTGTTGAGCATTTTCATAGGCCATGTGTCATTTGCATGGAGAATGATACTATGATTTTCAGTCTAATTCACTGTAAGTGGTACTCCAAAATCCTTTCCAAGCCTCAGTGCACGGAAAGGACAAAACCGTTGCCTTCTGCCTTTCTTTGCCAAAGAACATCAGGGTGGGGCCAGTGTTGGTGTAGTCCTATTCTCTGCCAAAGGGATGACAGAGGGTTGTCAGCTTATTTCTCAGCTCCTTTGTTAGAAAGAATCAATGCAGATAAAAGCGAAAGGGGGTCCTTTGTGACCCACTCTCGTTTTTTTCTTATTCCTCCACATTGGTCTTTTATTTGAGGTCACTCGGCCTGAAATCCTCCAAGAAGAGGCAGCAAAATTAAAAGCCTGTTAAAGGTTGTTGAGACTAAAAGAAAACAAAAAAGTACAAGTTGTGGTTGTACTTTTTTAACATTCTCAGAAGGAATGTTATCCAAAGAGCTTAAGATATTTTCAAGTATAGAAGCATGTCTAACACATAGGTGTTCAAACGTATTTCTTCCATTTAAAGCTCCACAAAAGCAATGCAACACAGTAAAAGTGAAAAGATATCTGAGAAAAGGTTTTCTCCTATGCAGAGACAAGAGCAGAGAATTGGGCAAAACAAAGCTTTTAAGTGGGCTCCACTGTGCATCCACCGGCTGACACAGCACCAGCAGAACCCCAAATGGCTTCATCAGAACATTGACATTCAGTGACTTCTCACACTTCACAATCTAAGTGGCAAGCTTATTTCACTGAAACTACTATAATTCTCCAAATCTGCAAGACTCCCAGTGCAGGTGGCTAGGAAGTAAGGAAATATTTCAAAACCACAATGAAGATGAGAAAAATGAAAGTTGAAATTAAAATGTTCGACATTAAATTCATGGTTGTTTTAGGACTTTTGCACCATTAGTTCATTCTTACATTGGGCTGCTATGGACACCAGGCTGGCTCCAGAGAGTGGATCAGAAAACTAAGGCTGAGGGATTGCAGGCCAGGTCTAGGGCTGCTAACCAAAAGTCAAGCCCTTATGGCTAGAAGGAGCCCCAGGCCTCCTCTTCCAAATTCCAAGTGGCATCCCAAGATGCTCAAGACCAGACTCAATGTCCTATGGCCTGTTTTACTAGTAAGACCTAAAAGCACAAAATGGTTTGTACATTTTTACATCAAAAAAAAAATTTTATCACACATAAAAAGACACATGAAATTCAAAATGTTTCAGTGTCTGTACATAAAGTTTTATTTGGAACATAGCCCCACTTGTTTATTTACATGTTCTGTGTGGCTGAGTTTTAGGCTACAAGAACAGAATTAAATAGTTGCAACAGAGTGCTTATGGCCCACAAATCCTAAGATATTTACTCTCGGGCTCTTTACAGAAAAGTTACCCATCTGTCTCTAAGACCTCACAGGGAAAGAGTAAAAAACAGGGAACACTCTGGATGCTGTTTCCTGGGACCAAGAGGAAAGAGGCTTGTTTCCTCATTAAAGTTTCCTTCACATGGCAGAGAACCCAGAGGCCTCGCTCTCTCGGGTTGCTGCGAACTGAGATAAACTACTCTGTCACGGGATTCTGACCCTCTGATCATTTCCAGGTTGTACAGCCACTAAAGGAAATAGTCTGCACATTTTCAGCTCCTGCTCTCATGCTGTTTGGGCCCCTGTTATCTCACAGTAAATAGCAGGCTGCAATTGCACAAACATGTAATTACATCAGATAAACACTGAGAAGGGAAAAGAGGTAAATGCTGCCCCAGTCTGTGCCATCGGGCTGAGTAATCTGTCAGACATTCCACACATACCCCAGGGCAGACCTCTGGATTTGCCTATTGATATAAGGACTTTCCCAAGATGAAAATTACTTGGAGTGATGGTTTTAATGCTGCCCTGTTTTTATAATGTCCAGCTCGAGCATCAGCCAAGTTTGGATCTTGAGGTAGTGGGCACTTATCTTCTGACTATCCCACTGGCCTTCACACACGGAGGACTCAGTGCCTCACAGAGCTGGGAGAATGTCGCCTCATTCACGGGGGCTGATGGAAGACAATGTGGGATTGTTTGCCAACAACGAGCTCCAGTCATCCCTTTGTTAAAATGAATCTGCAAAGCTGCTGCATCTGTGTGTGCTGTGAAGCCAACACAATTGCCATTGTTTACAGCCCTGTTTGTTGTGGCTGTTCCATGTGTACAGAATTGGCCAGGGCAGAGATTTCCATATTAAAGTCATTCTTCTGAGTGCTTGGCGGTTGGTTCTCTAGCACGAAGATTTATGTACCTCCATCCATAAATCCTTGCCTCATGCTCATGGACCACAGCCCAGCCTGGAATGACTTGGGGATGGGGATAGCACATGGAGCAGCCAGTTCCTTTAGTCTGAGGGTAAACGGGTATCTTGAGGTGGAGGGACAAGGCCAAAAGAGCGATGGGCAAAAGGGACACATGTAACAGAATTCTAGCTTACAGCACAGATTTGCCCAACAAGCACCCTACAATTCCAATCTGTACTTTGGAAATGCTTGAATTCTAAGTCTCAAGTTAAAAAGTTGTTGATCCCTTTGGGAAGAAAGGGAGGGAGGGAGGGAGGAAGGAGCGAAGCTGAAAGGGAGAGAAGGGAGGGAGGGAAGGAGGAGGTGAAAGACAGAGGAGGGAGGGAGGGAAGCGGGAAGGAAGGGTGTGATGGTTCTCCAATACATCAAGCTGAGTAGACCAGGCTTCTGGGACAGAAGGGAGGGAGGGCAGCAGACATTTTGTAGCAAACACACACCTTCCCCCAATTACTCAGTCACACAGTAATCTAGGCACTGCTGTGAAGGGGTTCTGAAGATCTAATTACAGGTTTTAATCAGTCAGCTTTAAGTAAGTTTATCTTGGTAGGGCTGACTTAATCAGTGGAAGCCCTTTAAAGAAGACTTGGTCTATCCACATTGCTGCAGATGATAAGATTTCATTCTTTTTTACGGCTGAGTCATATTCCACTATATAGTATATATGCACCTCTTCTTTATCCATTCATCTACTGATGAGCACGTAGGTTGCTTGGTATGTGAAACTAAAAAAAACAAAATGTACAAACAAAACAGAAACAGACACACAGATACAGGGAACATTTTGACAGTTACCAGATGTGAGGGGGTTTGGGGGAATGGGTGTAAAAAGGAAAGGGATTGGGAAATACAAATTGGTAGTTAGAGAATCAGCATGGAATATAAAGTACAGCATAGGGAATATAGTCAATAATATTATAATAACTATATATGGTGCCAGGTGGGTACTAGATTTATCAGGGTGCTCACTTTCATAAGTTATACAAATGTCCAATCACTATGCTGTACTTTATATACCTGTATACACCTGTAACTAATATAATATTGTATGTTATTCAATGATAGTTAAACATAAAAAATTATTTTTAAAAAATGCTGGGAACTCCCTGAGCTATATTCCTAGTAGAATCTGGGTCTACGATTGCTTTCTCTTCACTGGAACTTCACTCCATGCCTGTCTGTAAAAGCTTTGGCCTGTGCCTGTCAGTTTCCAACTTGATCCTGACCTTCACTCCCAAACTGCCCTCAGATTTTAGCTTCTACATCATTTGAGTCAGTTCCTTGTAATGTCTGTCTGTCTCCACCAGTTCTGCCTCTTTGCTTGAACCTGATTCATACCAAGGACAAGCTGGTTTAGCCATGCAAATCAGCACAAGGTCACGGCCTTATAAAGTCCACCAGCAAAGTTGTTCTCAACTTTTCTCCACCCCCTACTCCCACCTAAAAGATGGGACACTTCTCTATCAAAACCATGGCTCACTCAGCCCTGATTTCAATAAGGGAGTTGATAAGTGATTGTAGCTTCAACTCTAACAGTTATAGTTCACAAAGCCTCCGCCGGAGGTTCTGCTGTCCTCCTCCCTCAACTCAGCTGAGAATTCCTTTGACCGAGGGCCTCTGTGGCAAAGGCAGGGGCACGTTGGTCACATTTCTTTCCTTGATATTTTGTTCACCCAAAAGAGTGTCCAGGTAGGAGAATGCCAGGACCTGGCAATGATGTAGCGGTCACAGACCACCAATCAATCTTGATTTAACATAAGCTTTCCTCTGTTTTTGCCGTTTCCAGCACCTCAGTAGAAATGATTAGGCATAACCAGGACATTGTTTGTTCGTTTGCATACTCTTTGAGTTATATACTCAGTAAATCGTCTGTTGAAAAGCTTTTCTCTGTATTTAGTTAAGCTGGGTCCCACCTGGCCCTGGGCAGAGTCAAAGGAAGGGACCGGTTTGCCTGTGGGGTGAGGGATGCCTGGCCTTCCACACCAGCCCATCCTGGGATCCTGTTTCCCTAGGGAAGGATGCAGGGCCCCTCCGTGGTCATGGAGGAATGAGATAAAGGGTGGGCAGGCATGAGGAGGACCTGATTTCTTTCAGTGTCTGCATCCAATATCCAAAATCCCAATCCAGAGAGGCCTCAGAATCCAGGTGGGGTCCCTGAGGCTAGAAACTCCTGTTTGATTTTGTGTTTATGTCAATACAGTCAAATCAACAGACCCTTGGAAACACAACTTTGGAGGATTCTGTTTGTTGTTGGTTTGACCAGGAGGATTCTGCTTGTTGTTGACTTGAGAAATGACCGGGAAGAAGCTGGCATACAAGTAGTATGCTTTTATTGATGCACTAATGTAAAATCTAATGAATGAGAAGACACAGAGCACACACTCTACCAACATCAGTCCTGTGGATCTGTATTGGAGAAAGCACAGGGCGGAAGCTGAGGCAGCAATCACTGAGAGCAATGTCTGTGTCTCTCTTTGTATCCTGCTCCTGTGGATATTAATGGGTTAAACTCGCTTCCCAATTCGGAGATATCACAGAAACAATATTTTCATATTTTGTGAAAACACTTTTTAATAAAATCTCAATCTTCAGCAAAAACTATTTCTTTTGGGATTAGACTATAGGATATATCAATTTGGGAACAAACTTTTGGCTAAGATTGAAGATTTTCACTTGGCTGGATCAAGTTTCTGCAAAGTAAAATTTTTTTAAAAAGAGAAAGAAAAGATTTGAGACAAGGCACTCCTTTGTGTTTAGTTGACTCAAAATCAACTTTATATCAAAGGAAAGGAAATATAAAACTGATTGTGTGGGTACTATTCCAGAAAGGAGGGAGAACATTTTTACCAATTAAAAAAATATATATGCAAACATATGTATTCACACACACACACACACACACACACACACAGCCCTGTGTGAGTCTCACCAAAAGTAAAAACAAGTAATACATACACATAACTAGCCTTTTACATTTCTCAAAACTAAAAAAACTTAACATGACTACAGAAAAAATTCTGAGGTCTGTTAGCCAAAATGAGGTTTATGAACTTTGCTGTAGAACAGGCATTATGCCTGTGATTAATATATTTCTGAACCAAAAATGAAGGCACAATGTCTGACACACAGAATTTTCAGGGGGAGGGAGAATAGTTTCAGGAAATTCTGAGCACATGGTGGCTGTAATGATGCCACATGTAAAATAGCACCAATTTTTACATTTCTTCAGTTTTAAGAATTACGCTCCATGTATTTTTTACATCCTTCCTCCCCCAAGGAGGAAGGATTACAGTTCATGTGACAGGCTCAATGGGCTTGCAGGGTGCTTTATGGTTTATAAAGTATTTTACATTTCTTATTTCATTTAATCATCAAAAGTACCTGAAAGCAAAGACATGGTTGTGATGGTACCCATTTTATTGGAAGCGCTGTTAAAGTCTCCATTTTATTGTTTTAGAAAAAGGTCATACGCATGACCTTTGTATGCCAAAGGTCATACAAAAAGTAAATGGCAGAACTGAGACTCATAGACACTCACTGATTAATGAATTGATTGATGCAGGAGACTTCACTTCATTACCCATGTAATTGGCAAAAATGAGAGTGGAGCCAATCACTTGCCAATGGAGTTAGATAGGCATTCTCCGGTAGCTCTGCTATGAGCACCCATTGGGACGACCCCTCTATGAAGGAATTTGGCAGTTCATGTATTTGAAAAGTGTTAAAAAATATCCTGAGTTTCCTAAACAAATCCCAACTCTAGGAATATATCCTATACACCACAGGTGGCAAACACCAGGCCCATGGGCCGAATCCGGTCCTCCACCTTGTTTTATCTGGCCCGGCACCTTGTTTCTGCCCGGCAGCAGTGCTGAGCTCTCACTTAACAGTTAAGGAGTAGTTACATTTATACAGTCCTAAAATCACATTCGGCCCTTTGAAGGCAGCCTTGAGGCTGATGTGGCCCCTGGTGAAAATGAGTTTGACACCTTTGCTATATGCAATCCAGTGCCCAGCAATGGTGGACTAAAATAATTTGCATCCACATGATAGAATATGCTGTAGCCATTAATCATTCATCTCCTAATGATATTTAAAGACAGAGAAAATACTCTTAATAAGATATTGAGTGACAAAACAAAATACAAACCTTGATTATAGAATACATTTCAAAAAATAAAAAATAAGAAAATACAACAAAATATTATTAATATTTATCTTTGGGTGGCATAATATGGATGACTTTCTTGTAACTTTTGTTTTTTGTTTTTGTTTTCTTTTCACTTTTGATATGAGTGACTTTTATTTCCAATCATAGTTTTCTTTATTTTCACATTTTTATGTGATCAGAAAATAATCCCTTTTCCCCATTGAAGAAATAAGGAGGGTGGGTGAGTCTGATCACTGTAGGATCTTAAACACCAACAATTTTCAGCAACTAAAGTCTTGACAATGAGGAAGTCCTGGGATGAAATACTGCAGAGATGACAAGGGCATAAGAGGGATGCTACAGAGGGCCGATGCTTGTGACTCGGGGCCTCAGTACCTCCGGAGCAGGAGGTAAGGTAGGAAGTGGTGGGCCAGGGACTGCAGAGCAGGTGGATGAGGCCTACAAAGTGATCCATGCCCTGGTAGCTCCAGGTGAGTGAGGTGAGAAGGGCTGTGGAAGTGCAATTGGAGGTCAGCAGCAGGAAGTCCTATCACTGTAGCCTTTCCCAAGTCTGAGATGAACAGGCCCCGTGGACGGACATTGTCAAGTCAGCTTTTGAGAAAAGAGCACAGGAACAGGGCAGTAAAGAAATGGGGGAGCCTCCCTGAGCAGCTCCACCTGCTCAGCTTTTCAAACCCCAACAGATGCCCCACTCCACAACCCCCATTTCCTTAAATTCTGGCCTTCTCCCAAGAAATACTTTCTACTTGTGAGAGCTCTGTGAATTTTCCTCACAGAAAAGAATCACAGCAGACATCTCGGAGAGACACTCTAGGCTCCTGGACCCTTCGGCTACACATTCTGCATAAAAGAGACCTGATAGGAGACGTAGGAAATACTCTTGTCTCTCAGACATACCCCTCACTGATCCCCTGTCTGCCCTCCGAGCTGCTGCATACTTCTTAACAACTTCATTCTTCCCTCCCCTCCTTCCTGCCCCTGGTTCTGTCCCTAATATGGCTGAAGTGTGGAGGCAGTTCGAGGATGGGGGAGAGGGGTTGTGCCAGGGACACGGGAGGAGGTGGGGGAGAGCGGGGAGGAGGTTCTGCTAGGTACTTCTCATAAACTCTACTACCAGCCCCAGGAAGGGAGCTTCACCTCCTGGGTCTAAAAGAGGAGACAGGTACTAAAAGGAAAGGATCCTGCATTCTGCTTTACCACTTTGCACTGTGACCTTTTTCCTTATTTTTTCTTTCTTTTTTTAAGTTTACAAATACATTTTTATTTTATTGTATTGATGTTCTATTACAGTTGTCCCAATTTTCCCCCCTTGCCCTCATCTGCCCCACCCCCTCCCCTTCCCACAGACAATCCCCTTCTGTATCATTGAGCCACCGAAAAGGAGATGCAGTGCATAGGCCCCGCCTCCTCAGGCTTGCCTCGTGGTGAGCAGAGTGAGGTCAGAAGCCAGAGGGGACACGTGAGGCTGCTCCCTGTTTCTGAACACTGACACTGGAATTGAGGGAGTCTGACAGAATGGACGGAACACGCTTCTTCAAATCCCTGCTGGGAGGATTATTTTGGACGAGCCAGCTAATTCCTCTAAACTTTGATCCCCTCGACTTCTAATGGGAAAAAATGAATTCCTTACATAGATGGTGTAAGAAAAACTGACACAAAGTGTATCAAGTATGTTTAAACAGTTTCTGGAACACCAATCAACGGTGACAAATAGGGAGCAAAACAGGGACTGAAACCCTAAACTTGCACACAAATACCATTCTTCCCGCTACACCACCCTCACTGTTTGCTCATGACATTTTCAGGGAAATTAAGTTTGACTGACAGAAAGGTAGATGACAGTTCATATTTTTATATGTTTTTTGTGACGTGTGTTTCATATTCATGTTACAGAAGACACACGCACAGTAAAATTGACTTAGTGAAGATGGTCCTGGAGAGATATTTAGAGATTAAAGGGACTGGGGTTTAAAATAAAATACAAAAGTCAATTTGGGAATAAAGAGGAATGGTATTATTCTGATACCTAAACCAAATACAGATATTACAAGAAAGCTGCACACCAATGTTCCTCATGAACGTGGATGCCAAATCCTTAACAAAACACAAATAAATCAAACTAGCAATATATAAATAGAATAACATACGCTCACCCTATGAGATTTATTCCAGGAACCAAAGATTGGTTCAACAGTCAAAAATCCACCATATTCATAAACTAAGGAAGAAAGACTACACCATCATCTCAACAGATGCAAAAATATAACTGATAGGATTCAATACCCATTCATGAAAAAATTCTCAGAAAACTAAGGATAGAAAGGAACTTCCTCATACAGATAAAGGATATATACATGGAAAACCAACAGCTAAGAGTATCCTTGAATTTAAAGAATAAACGTTTTACCTCTAAGGTCGGAAACAAAGCAAGGATGTTCACTCTTACCATTCCCATTTAACATCTTATTACAGGTCTTAGCCCATGCAATAAGGCAACAAAAGAAATAAAAAGCATACAAATTGGGATAGAAGAACCAAAATTGCCTCTGTATCCAGTAAATATAGTTATCTACATAGAAAATTCTAAAAAATTCACCAAAAAACTAGGCTATTAGAACTAATTAGTTAATTTAGTCAAGGTCAATACTTGAAAAAAATGTAATTTCTATACACCAAAAATATGAAAAATTTAAATTAAAATAAGGAATCATTTCATTGCAAACCCAATGAAAATCTTAGAAGGACTTTTTGGCAAAAAATGACAAGCTGATTCTAAAAGTAATATGTTAGAAAAGCAGAAGACCTGAAATAGTTGAAACACTTGAAAAATAAAAAGAAGGGTGTGTCCTTTACTCTCACACTACGACCACACTCACAACACTTCTAACACTCAATGTGTGGGTGTTCTCCACACCAAGCAATTCTCTGCAACACTGTCAGGGTGACCTACAATTTAACTCAATTCTACATGACCTACCTGGACATAGCAGCATATGAACCCACAGGTTAAGGGGTCAGTCCCCCAAGACTGCACCCCTGTCCCACTTTCAAAACCAATTACAAATCCCAGGTTGTCACCTGGACTCCTGACTGACCAGGTATAAATTGGAATTCCCATACTTTCTCCTTAGGTTTGATAATTTGCTAGATTGCTCACAAAACTTGGGGAAGCATCTATACTTACAATTAATTATAAAACAAAATGACAAATTATACAAAAATCCAGATGGATGAGATGCATAGGGTAAGGTGCAGGGGAAGAGCACAGAGCTTCCACACCCTCTCCAGGGATGCCTCTCTCCCAGTACCTGCCCAGCTTCAGCAACTTGGAGTCTCTCAGAACCCCATACTTTGGGGATTCTTATGGAGGCTTCATCATGCAGGCATGATCCCTAATTAACTTCATTTCCAGCCCTTCTTCTCTCTCTGGAGAATGGAGAATTGGACTGAAAATTCCAAGTTTCTAATTACGTCTTGGTCTTTCTGGTGGCCAGCCCCTTCCAGGAGCCCACCCAGAGTCACCTATCACCAAGGAACTCCAAGGGACTTAGGGGTTTGGGTAGGAACCAGGGTCAAAGACCAACTATCAGAAGGAAAATCCTCCCAGTGATCTTATCACTTAGGAAATTGCAAATGTTTCAGGAGCTTTTTGCCAGGAACCAGGGCAGCAGAGACGTGTGCGCGTGCGTGGTTTTTCCCATTATCTCACAGTAGAGAACCATCTCATCTAATTTCAAGACTTCCTACAGAACTACAATGATCAAGACAGTGTGGTACTGGGGAAAGGACACACACACACAGAACAGAAGAGAGTCCAGAAAGAAACCCACACATAAATGGTCAATTGATTTTTGACAAAGGTACTAAGATAAGGAGAAATAATTTTCAACAAATGATGCTGGAAAATTTGGACATCAGTATGCAAAAAATGAACCTTAACCTATAATTCATGCCGCATATAAAACCTGACTCTAAATAGATCCTAGACCGAAGTGTAAAATCCCAAGTCTGTACAATCTCAAGTCTATAAAATCTGTAGACAAAAACAATGGAGAAAATCCTTGAGACATGGGGTTAGACAAAGATTTATTTGGACACAAAAAGCATGAGAAAAAGCATGAGAAAATTGATACAACTAGATTTCATAAAAATTAAAAGTTTCAGCTGCCTAAAAGTTTGAAAACGAAAAGAGAAGCTGCATATTGTGAGAAAATATGCACAAAATGTATAACAATGGACCAGTATCTAGAATACACAAAAATTTTCATAACTTAATGAGAAAACATCAGTGAAAAATGGGCAAAAGATTTAATGAGAAACTTCCTCTAAGAGCTACAGATGTCAAATGAGCACATAAGAAGACTTCCAGCACAACTAGTGGTTAGGGAAATGCACGCTGAGATGCCACAACACACCTACTAGATCACAGGTGGCAAACACAAGGTCCGTGGGCCGAATCCGGCCCTCCACCTTGTTTTATCCGGCCCAGCACCTTGTTTCTATCCAGCTGCAGTGCCGAGCTCTTACTTGACTGTTAAGGAGTAGTTACATGTACACAATCCTAAAATTACATTCAGCCCTTTGAAGGCAACCTCAAGGCTGATGTGGCCCCTGGTGAAAATGAGTTTGACACTCCTGTACTAGATGTAAAAAACAAAAATCTGGCATCACCAAGGATTGGTGAGGCTCCAAAGGCCCTGGAACCCTCATGCATTGTCAAGTGGGCACAGAAAGTGGTGTAGCCACTTTGGAAAACTGCGACAATTTCTCAGAAAGTTAAATATACATTTTCTATCCAACCCAACAATATTCTTTCCTGAATATTTACCCAAAGAAAATTAAAGTACATGTTCACATAAAAAACTATAAACAAATGTTTAGAGTGCCTTGATTCATAATTGTAGAAAACCACAACAACTCAGGTGACTATCACCTGGGAAAGAGATAAGTGGTTATACATGTATATTAAAATACTACACAGCAGTAAAAAAGGAACAAACTGCTTGATATATTTAGCAGCATGAGTGAATCTCAAAAGCATTACTTTAAGTAAAACATGTGACATATAAAAGGCTCTATACTGTATGATTCTAGTGTTAGGGCAGTGCTGAAAAGGCAAAGCGTGAAGGAGTGAAATCAGATCAGTTGCTTCCGGGGCACACAGTGGAGGACGGGCATGGCAGATCCTGGGCTTCTAGAGATGCTCTGTAGTGCGGCTTCCGCGGGATACATGACTGTGTATGTTTGTCAAAATCATAGAACCGCACACCTAAACGGGTGAATTTTATTTTGTGTACGTTATATCTCAGTAAACCTTGCATTTAAAAAGTAATGAGGAAAAAATAGACTTTCACACACACAAAAAAAATACCAAGTCAAATAGGTGCCAAGTCTGTTAACACTGACTGATGTCAACTTATACAGAAAGAAAAGGCAAGTATCTGGTTCTTTGTATGATTTTGATCATATTTATATAACATGTTTTTATATAATTGGGAGAAAACCAACTAGTCTTTGCTGGGTTATCGGCTAGCAAAAAATGTCATAGATGATGGACAAGGCAGTTTATTCCCCAAATGTAATAGGCTGAATGGTGACCCCAAAAAAGACATGTACATATCCTAGCTCTCAGAACCTGTGAATATCACCTTATACAGCAAAGGTGTGATTACAGATCTTGAGAAGAGGCATCCTTATCCTGCACAATCTGTCCCAAATGCAGTCATGTGTATCTTCATAAGGGAGGCAGTTTGAGACACACAATGGGAGAGCAATGAGGCGATAGAGGCAAACTGGAGTGATGCAGCCACAGCCCGATACAGATGGCGGCCAACGGAAGCTAATGATGGCAAGAAATGGATTCTCCCCTGATAGCACAGCCCTATCAACACCTACTTTCAGCTCAGGGAAACTGACCTTGGACTTCTGGACTTCAGAACTGTAAAAACATAAATTTCTGTTGCCCTAAGCCACCGAGTTTATCGTAATGCTACAGCAGCCATAGGAAAACAGTACAGCACACCATAATGATATGGAAATACAAGGATATGGGGAGACACACCTAACTTCACAACAGAAGCAGGCCCTGTACGAATTATTCGGGATTGTACTGACCGAGGTAGCCTGTTCCACGGCTTGGTGGTTCCCCCTGGCCTCACCATCACACCCAAGTGGTAGGCCTGCCCGCAGCAAGAAGTAAAACCACAGTGACTGCAGCAGAGGCTGCAACTTGCCCGCCTAGTAACCATTCTCCTTTCTTCCTTAGTAAAGGATGTCTACATGGGTTGACACTGCAATGTGCCCAGCTAAAAAACCATATTTCCACACTCCTTTATATGTACGGATGGCCAATAAGATTTAAGCAGAAGTTACTGGAGAATGTTTCAGGGAAGTTCTTCAAAAATTGATTCAGCTTGGATTCCAGTGCCTTTATTCATTCCCTTCCCTTCTTTCTGAGGTCTGCAAGGCAGAAGTAATAGACAGAGCTCCAGCATCCGTCTCTTGACAGGGAAGTGAGTTTGCACATAGAAGGATGCCCCACGGACACAGGTGTAGACAAGAGAGAAGGAGCATGGGTTCCAATGACCATGGAGCTGCTGTGCTAGTCCTGGGCTGCTTGCCTCTGTTGCACATGAAAGAAAAAAAAGGATAGGAGCTTTATTTTATTAAAGCCATTGGTATTTTGAGTCTCTATTTGTAGCAGTCAAAAGAGATTTCTGATTCAAGGATTTAATTAACTTTATCAAATAATACTAAAAAGTAGAAAGAGAGAGCTAAAAAATGAAAAGTTAAAAATGATAGTTTGATTTCTCCCCTGGTTTAGCTTTCTCAGAACCAGGTTTTTATTATTTTAATCTGCTAATCTTCACTCTTTCCCTTTTCAGTTAAACTGAGAATGAATAGAAATATATAATTTACAAGTCATACTACTTTATGTCCCAGAACTACATGAAAAGAGTTCCCAGCCATGTAACTTGTTACAAATCAGGAAAAAGGTACTTTAGCAACCAAATTACTAATTTCCCCATTCTCTTATATGACTGACTACCTAATATACTCCAAGAGCATCAAAATACTGCCTTACTAAATTACACAATTTTGCATTTTGCAGAGGCTGACTTATTTTGAGCCTAAAAAATTCAGATTCTTGATCATTGAAAACACAATTAAATCTACAAGACAGGTATAGAGGTGCAATTCCTAAACTTTTTTTTTTAAAAAAGTGAAGTCCCAATGAGGGTGAACAATAGGGAGACTTGCTTATTGAAGTGATAAAAAGCAGACTTATAAAATAGCAATAATCATTAATATTAATAATAATAATAACAGCCACTGCAGGCTTTAAAATCTAAGAGGACCTGCAGCAGGAGTGACTGATTGCCTGTGGGCCTGAGGCTTCTTTTACAAGAGCCCCATTCACCCATTTCACAAATCCTCCATTCACACCCCTTACAGACTGTCGGGGCGGGGTGGAGAGCAGTACGGGGGATGCCAGGACTGTAAACTGAGGGCATAATAAACAAGGTCCCAAGCTCTGCCAGGTACAGGGCATAAGCAGAACTGTTCATCTACAGGGGGCTCCTAATCTAATTTTACCCTCATTTGAATTTTCTCCACCCCAATAATGTTTCTTAGATGGGCGATTGAAACCAGCTCAGGGAAAATCAAAACTGACAAACTTTGCTGCGCGCACTTCCAGGTGAACGGAAGCCACTACACAAACACAAAGGGAGAGGCTCGTGAACCAGTGCCCAGGGGACTGCCCAAGGACACTTCTACAAGACTGTGAAGTAGGGGTCTGTCCAGCTGATGCCCCTGGGTGACCAAGTTCCGAGGAACAGGCGGTCACTTCCACTGCACTTTAATTTCAGCTCGGGATCAGTCTCTGAGAAAAACGGAAAGGTCATTCACACCCTTCACAGCACTGACCTTGGTCTGTGAGGGTGGGGAAAACAGATATTTAGGTGGCTAAATACTTGAGTGTGGGTCTGCCACAATCTTATTATAAGACCTTAAACAAGTTACTCGAGCTTCTTGAGCTTCAGTTTCCACATCAGGTACATTAGGTTGGTAATTCATTGACTCCAGAATGATATGAAAACCATGACCACAGGTGCTCAGTAAATTCTGATCCACTTTTCACTTCTCCACATCCCATAGCCCCAAACTGGCGGCCTGCAGGCCAAGGCGGGCCCGTGGACATGTTTTCGCTGTGCTATTCTGTTTTTGTCTTTTTTTATTTTAAGGAGCCAAGATTACATATTTTCCTAAAACTGTCATTTTAATTTATTTTGGAAAACTAATGCTGACACCATGCCTGTGGTCATGTGACTGCTGGTATTGGTTGTTTAGACAGGGCATGTGCTAGTCAGCTCATCAGCTTCCTACCGCAGCCACGTTTATTCCCTTGAGTTCAATGCCTGAGAACACAGATATTTGAAAGTGCCAAATCTGCCAGCAGTCCCAAAGGGTCCACTCAAGCCACCATCTTTTTTCCCTCTACCTCATCACACGTTCCTTTGGTATCCTAGTCCAATACTGAAGTGAAACACGCCATTTGGGCTAACTCTACTCATGATGTACCAATAAACTGAATGTGAAATTGTACGTTCAGTCAACCAGTTACATGGAAGCAAGAGATGGAGGAGGGAGATCAAGGAGACACACACCCACACCCAACCCGTGAGAGACTGACTGGATTCAGTCAGAGTCACTTGTGTCCTTTTGTGAGTGCAGTGAAATGAGTTCACAGGAATAAACAAAGTATAAATCATGCACTTCAATCCTATTAGTGCCAATGTTTAAATGTATTTCTTTATTCTAGGATAATTTGAGCCAGCTTACACTTACAATCATATATTAAATTAAATAAATAGATAATGGGAACAAACTCTTATGAGAACAAGGAGAAACAGGCACTCTCATATTGCCAATTCAACATAGTGCAAAATGGTACAACCCCATAAGGGAGAATCTGGAAATATCTAATGAAATCCTGCACAAATTTACCATTTAGACCCCCCAAAGCCCACTTCTAGGACTCTGTCTCGAAGACACACCTGTGTGAGAAATCACACATACGTAAAAGTATTAGTTGTCTATTGCTGCATCATAGGACTGTGGGATTTGACACTCATACCTTCCAGGCAAACCAGGACTGTTGGTCATTCTAGTAACAAACTGTCCTAAAATTTAACAGCTTAAAGAAACATACATTTTTTAACTCACAGTTTTTGTGAATCAGCATCTGGAAATGGCTCAGTTGGATGTCTGCTTCAGTCTCTCGCAAGGCTGTAGCCAGTGCCAGTCAGGGTGGGGGACCATCTGAGGCTCACTGAGGAGAGGGGCTGCTTCCGAGCTCACTTGCCTTGCTGTTGGGAGAATCCCATTCCTCAGGGTGTTGGAATGGAGGTGGCCATTTCTTGCTGGCTGTGGGCTGGAGGCTGCACTTAGTTCCTTGCTATATGGCCATTTCTAATATGGCAACACACATCATCAGAGCCAACAAAAAAGAGGATTTTCTAGCAAGACACAACTCACAATTTTGGTAACCTAACCACAGAAGTGACATCCTTTCAATATTGCCTTATTCTGCTGGTCAGAAGCTACTCCATATTGCCATACTTTATTGGTTAGCATGCAGGGCTTACACAAAGCCAGGAAGTAGGAATCACCTGGGGCCAGCATAGACTCTGACCCCTGGCCTTAGTGTATCAGACACATCTGCGTTCCACTGCAGACATTAACCTCCCAGGCCTTGATTACCTTTCCACACGTGCAACCTGACAGTGCTTTGCTTCAAGCCTGTGATGATGTCTGATATAGAACATAGTATTCTGAAGAGTAACATAGATGGATAGCAATGTAGTGTTCCTTGACTTTTATTTTTTCAACAAAAACAACCAAAAAAAAAAAAAAAACCCTTACCTTAAGAGCTGGAGGGCAGAAAGCTGAAGTCAGATGCTGCAATGGAAGAACCATAGACTGCTACCTGAGTTCCTGGTTGAGCTCATAGACCCAGAACACGCTGATGGAAGGGGAGGCTGAGTCTCCTTAAAGAAGACCCCTTACAAGTTTATCTGATAAGCATGCCCACAGTCCCTCCCCAAAGTGACCTAGAGCTACTTGCCAGAATAACTGTGCATTGGGAAAGGAGAACACAGAGATGTTTTAGGAAAGGATACATGTGGGTTCTAACCTGAAAACACTACCAGGAAATTTCACATGTCATTTACTACCGTTCTCTGGTTAGAAAAGCAGAGGGGGGCAGGGGGCGGGGGGCAGGAGACAAATGAAATTCTGGCCCAAGTCCATCTCACAGTAGAACTAGTGGTTATTTCTCCACTAACTGAGTTTATCATTGGGACAGATCAATTTAGAAGATGGAAATCCCTCACACCTGTTCCATTCAATGTTGAAGTCAGAGCCTTTATGATAAGAAGCACTAAGTGGATGACCATTGTGGTTGTTATACCTCTAAGAGCCTGGGGTGACAGGTACAAGCAAAGCAAAATCAGATACCACCCATTTTCTTCCTGGGCATCATTTGAGGTGAGAGTGTGCCCTATGAGCATGATTTGAGGCATGCTGGGCAGGTTTCTGGACTCCTGTGTCCTCTACCCACTAGTCTATCTCTGTAAAAGCTAATTATCCCTGAAAGGAGTAACAACATTAACAGGAAGTCAGTTATATATTGTCTATACCCCCCTTCAGAGGGTCTACTTAGCCTCAACTAAACACTCACAATTAAGGTAATTCCAGCCACAGCTGGTATACTCAGAAGGCCGCAGGCCAGGACGATAGGTCACTAATAGGACAGCTCCAGGGTTTCCCTCCGTAAAAGTCCTGCATCGCTTCGTTGGCCCAAATTGTTGATTCAGCACTAACTTCTCCCCAGGGACAGCTTAGGTACAAGGGATGCGATCCACACGGGGCAAGTGTGGGAGCCAGCCTGGCTGAAAATCCTCACTTCCCAAAGGAGCCAATGCTATTCCTGTAACACATCCCTAGAAGTAGCTTTCACGGCCCCCAAGGAATGCCTCTTACAAAGTCACCACACTCAGGGAAGCCCAAAGCATGGTGTCCTCAGCAAAGCATGATTCTGTATAGTTCCCCCTAGTCCAGATGCAATTTACCCATCAGGGGTCATTTTTGTCTTCAGCAATGTTGCCTGGAAATGTAGTTTGGAACCTACCCTTAAGAGGTTGCCGGAGTAACAGAGCTATACCACTAAGCTAAAGTCAAGTTCTCACTCAGAAGGAAAAGATTTATTTTACCCTTCACCCACCTTCCCTTATAGGAAAGAATCTACAGATTATGCTCTTCTTTAGGAAGAAGCTACTGTTCCAATGTCTTGGGGGAGCTGCATGGAAAGATATGCTGGAAAGAGGCATTCCAGAGCCAGCTTTAACTCCTCCCCTTGTTTTCTGGAGCAAACCCTGCTTGAGGTATGAGGCTGACACTTTTTTTGGTTGGTTTCAAAGAGGGAGGCTACTATTGCAACAACCCAGTCAAATCTTAGGGCTTCCCTTGACAACCTATTAAAGCAGAATGTAAATGCTACCCACTCTCTACTGCGCCCTTCAGATCAGAGGCCAGGGCATCTTTCCCAGGGCCCAGAAAGCCACATTAGGCTCACTCAGCTCTGCTTAGCCCCTGGGAGTCTACTGCCTCCCAAGTGGGCCTGTGTGCTAGGCACAGGTCCGGAGTCAGCAGGGCCTCTCACCTGTTCCTCTCTCAGTCCCTGAGCCCTTAGGCCCTTTCAACTCTGTTCCCTTCCCTAGTGCACTCTTTTCCTCTCCCAGATTTGTCACTTGGCTCCGTTCTCTGTCCCTTGGTATGGAGCTAGAGAGAGTTTAGAGTCCACGTGGATAAAGGGCAGAATGAAAGTCAAGCATTTATTTACACAAAAATCAAACTATTTTCCTTGTGAGAATAAGTGCCTCAGTAAAAATCTCTTGCTCTACTTTGCTAAAAGGATGGCTGATTCTTTTCTCTCCCCTTGAGTTACATTTAGAACAGGTGCCATACCCCAGGGGATGGAGGGAAAGCAAGGAACTCATACTACTTCTCAATACCTCCAGTTTTATAGAAACCTGCCTTGTGTGTTCCCCAAAACCAGAACATCCACGGGAAGAGGTGAGCCCAGCAGGCACATTCCTTGTGCAGACCTGCGTTTTCATCCTCAGGGCTCTGCTCTGCCCTTCTTACAGCCACAGTCTTCCTTTGCAGCTCGAAAACTGGCACCAGCCCAACAGAAAATTCAGTTTTTTTCTCCTGCAGCAAATCCAATAGGCGTCTTTAATGGTTCTCGTGGGGCTTTGGTCAGCTGTCCAGAAAGCCAAGAACAGGCTTGGGGGAAGACAGACAAGCTGGCATCTGCAGCCAAGAAGAGGTGTGCAGCGATTCCTTAATGAATTTGCTGAAGTGGGGAGAAGAAATATAGGGCAAGGTCCGAGAAGGCAGAGGAGGAGAGCTGGGGAAAGAGAGCAGATGTGGTAAGAGATACTCTTTCATGTTTCCTGTGCACTAGCAATCTACAGATGTATGTTGGCAGGGCTACAGTCGGAGAACAGAGGAGGCTGGAGTTGACACATCTGGAACTCATTTGGCAGGGGGCAGAGTTCAAACGCTCTCTGCTTCAGCTGCTTTCAGACATACCTTGCTATGCAGGCCGTTGCTGGGGAAGGGAGGGGCCAGCCCTTCCGAGTCCCTTGGGCCTCACTCCAGGGGAAGCCCTACCTCAGCCGGTGGGTTTTTCTCTATATCAGTTCAGTCACATGGAAAGTTGAAATAATTATTTTAAAAATTTTAAAAAAAGAAAGGAAGAAAGAAAGGGACAAGGGAAGGAAGGGTGCAAAGAGGGGAATGTGCCACAACTGAGAGAAGCCTGGCTAGAAATCAAGAAACAAAATGTTCTTGGACCAAATCCAGTGCATGAGTTAACTTGAGAGCAAAGAACACCATTCAGTGGAGTAAAAAAAAAAAAAAGGCTTTCTCTCTGCAGAGTAACACCCAGGGATCACGCTCACACCACATTCACTTTTCTCAGAAATCCTTGTACATTTTGCCTTCACTGATTTCAGGAATGCAGAGGGCTCTCTTGATCCAAAGGGAATTACTCCTGATGGAAAGATTTATGGGGTTCTGCAGAGACCGAGCAGGATCTCTGCAGGCCCGGTCATCACCCTCACTGACCTGCAGCCTCCTGCTGCCACTGTGAGAGCGTCCCCCCTCCCAGAGGGGGCAAGGTCACCTGGGGTGTTCAGCTGCCCTCAGAGGAGAAACACGTGTTGGGGGTGAAATTGTGTCCTTGCTCAAAGTCCCTGCCATGCTCAACCATGCAAACCATATCAGCTGCAGCTGCCTGCAGGCTTAGCCTGGGTTTCATGTCCCGGCATGTGGCGAAGTGAATTTGCAAGGAGTGGTAATGAGTTCAAGACACTGGGGACACACCCAGGTCAGTTGATATGGTCCAGGTGCCCAGAAGGATCAGAGTCCACCTGGGGAGAGAAAGGGGCACAGGAAAAGATGAGTAACAAAATGCAACCAGATATAATATATGCCACATGCGAAATAAAACACGTTCAGACAGATCTCATAATCCCCAAAACCTGCTTACCTTCCTGTCACCACTACTTTGATGAATGTCTCTGCCATCCCCAAAGTTGCCCAAGCCTAAAATGTTCATTTCTTTCCCTCTATCACCCTACATATCCAATTTGGCCACAGGTCCTGGTGATCGTATGCCCTTAGCATCTCCTGAATGTGTCCACCTGCCCACCCCACCCACCTCAGCATCTCTTGCCTGAATCACTATACCTGCCTCTGAATTGGTCTTGTTCCCTGAAGCCATCCTCTGAGCTATCTTTCTGAAACATGCATGTGAGCATTTCACTTCTCTAAATGGTTCCATGGCTCACTATAATTTCCAGGATAAAACTCAGGCTCCTAAGCATGACATACAAAATTTGCATGATCTGGTTTTTGTCTTCTCTCTAAACCTCATTTTCCACGGTGTGCTGGTAAATGTTTAGCAACTTGACCTCGAGATGCACCGTGTGCTGTCTTATGAAAACTCCCCTCAAACAACAGTGAAGTTCTCCCAACTTCCCGGTCACGCCCTAATCTCTCCTTCACCTGGGCCTATGTATATCTTTCTCTCTCTGCCCAGAAAGAGTTTCTTTCTATCTCCCTCAAACTTAGTCATCCTTTAAGACATAGCTTCTCCTGAGAAGTCACCCTATAGCAAACATTTTGAACTCTGTGGTCACCAACATGCTGTACTATAACTGTGCACTGTTGAGGCCTACTGCTCTAACTGGGAACTATTAAGAACAAGTACTATTTCTTTTTTCAATTACTGTTGACATTCAATATTATTTATACAATATTATTTATACAACCGTTAGACAATTATATAATTTATGAAGTGATCCCCCTGATAAGTATAGTACCCACTTGGCACCATACATAGTTATTCTAAGTGCCTATCAATAGACTAGAGGATAAAAAAGCTGTGGTGCATATATACAATGGAATATTATTTGGCCATAAAAAAGAATGAAGTCTTACCATTTGTGATAATATGGATGGACCTAGAGGGTATTATGCTAAGTGAATTAAGTCACTTACGTGGAAATCTAAAGAAGAAAATAAACAAATGAACAAGGACTATTTTCACCTTTGTATCCAAACTGTCTTCATGGCTCCCTAGCACCTAGTAGGTGTTCAGTAATTGTTGAACGAAAGAGTACAAACAGTGCTGATTTTTCATGTACTACCCTCCTGTACAAAGTTAGACTGCATCCTCTTTTAAAAAGATTCAAGGTTGTGAAAAAGTACTATAGGCCTTTCACAGACTTAACTCTGGGACATGCAGGAGTCAGAGTAGCCAGAGAAGGCTTCTTGGAGCACAGCTGCCAGATTTAGCAAATTGAAGTACAGGATGCCCAGTTAATTTTGAATTTTAGGTGGACAATAAATATTTTTAGTACAAATAGGTCCCACACAATATTCAAGAAATACAGTAAAAAAGTATTCATTTATCTGAAATTCATATTTAATAGGATGTCCTGTATTTTCTCTAGCAACCCTATATTTCACGAGGCTACATTTCAGCAAGAACTTGATGGGTAAGTCAGGTTTAGGGAGAGCAATGAAAAGGCAGACTGGCCTTGTCAGTGGAGACCGGTGGGAGGGCCGGTAAGTGCACAGAGGAAAGAAACCCTCATGGAACCCTCAGCTGGTCAAGTTAGAGCATGAGGTCTGTGTGCACAGAGGACGACAGGCTGAAGAGGGAAAAAATATTGAAAATGAAATTGAGGCCACAAGAAAGGAGACAATTGCAGTTAGTTGGACCTTTGTTCAGCATTCACAAGTCCTGAACTGGCCTAGCGGTAACTGGAAGAAAAGATGGAAAGAAAGGGCAGATTTCTAAACATGTGGGAAGTGGAGAGGGGAGGAGTCTAAGGAATCCTCAAAGATTTAAGGTACAAGAGGAGGAGCGAGAGTGGAGGGAGCCGTCAGAAGAGGGTGTGCTTGATTTAGACAAAGCGGCTTTGATGTGAAAGTAGGACACCCAGGGAGAAATGCAGAGCCCACTTGGACACCAGGTACGAGAGAGCCTAGGCATGACAGTGACTGGGGAGTGTCCCCACACATGAGTTACAGTGGTTTTCGAGGGCTCTCCTTCACTATATGTCTTCATACATGACAAAGGAATGGGACTCTGCTCCCCAATATTTCACACAATGAGAAAGAACACTAGCATACTGACGTGTTCAACAACTCCTTCCAAAGCTCCTCAGGAGCCCACCAGGCCCCTGGGGAAAAGTCTCACTCTGGTCTCCAAGGGAATGACTGATGCAATTCACTGTAACACGTTCATAACCTAGAAAAGGGAATTTTCCCAATAAGTCACCTAAATGTGTTATAAAGTCCAAATTTAATATAGTTCAAAGCCATGTCTGAATGGAGCAAATTTCTTATCTACATGAAATTGGCAGAAGCAAAGTCTATGGAAATAATATTTTCATACATAATAGGTATGAAAGTGCTTTGAAAATTATAATGATATACAAATCTAAGAATATTATCATTCACACAAACTGAAAATCTGTAACTGAAAATAATTATCCAGACAGCTACAATTATGCCAGACATCTGAATATTTCAAGACAATCCAATTTAACCCTCTCCCTGACACTTCCTACACTCCTTTTGTCTTTCTTTCACATGGCACTTATCACCTAGGGTACCCTATAGGCAGCAATTGTTTTCTTGTCTACCCGCAAGAATGTGTGAGTGCTGAGAGCCACAATTTATGTCTGTTTTGTTCATGGCCTCTCCATGCCCCAAGCAATGCTTATTTCCGACGGAGTGAAGTTTAGTTTTCAGAGGAATGACTTAGCTTGCATAGATATATCTTGGTAGCTAGCAAATCACAAAGTTTGTCTAGGCATCACACTGTCATGCAGGCCTATTAGGAGACACAATCTGTGTGAACAACTTGATTGTCCTCACAATAAGACATCCATCAACCAATGCCTCAATCTTTCCTGGTGGAGGACACTATAGGCATCTCAGGTGACCTCTGAGAGTTAATTTTCCTCCCTCAGTATGGACCTTGCTAAGCTAAGCTATTTTGATACTTCCTATCATACCCAAGAGGCCTCAGGCTCTCAATCCACTCCTGCTGAGTACTGGCACAATGAAGGCACCAAGCGGACTACACTTTTCCAATCCTCCTGGGAGATCGTTTCAAATGCCAAGGAAGAGCTACATCTTAAATCAGATTCCAGAGCTCAGCTGTGTATTTGAGCCAATGGTTCTTTCTGCACCATTCATTCCCCGTCCCTGCAGAGTGTTGACTGGACACTGCCTTCCACATGGCATTCTGCAGAGCAAATGGAAGAGAAAGGATTCCTGCTCCGCTTCCCAGCATGAACTGGCATCCTAATGTGGAACACACACACACACACACACACACACACACACACACACACACACACACAAATACACTGCAGCTGAAGCTCAGATGAGCCTTGAAAAACATCCAGCTGCACTCTTACACCCAGCTGGTATGTGTCCTGGTTAAATAATGGAACAGACTGGCAAGTCTTAGAAAACCCAGATCCAAACGGCTGTCATGTCTGAAGATGCTTGGCCTCCCTGGGAGGCACGAGGCTCAGGGGAAAAGACTCAGTAGCAGGATGTTAAGAGAGATGGTGGGGTCCGAACTAAGAAGGACTCTAAATAGCTGACTCCTGTTGGAGTCTAGTTGCAAGAAGATAAGTAGAAATTAGCAGTGACAGGTGGGCCACAAGACCCATGCGGGGAGCAAACTGCAGAACATGAAGAAGTCAGGGATGACAGCACCTGAATTGCCAACAGGTCATTGCGATAGCACACCTCATGCCACTCTCGCCATGTGCTCCATCTACTCTGTCTCCACTCTTCTCTTGTGTGTCAATCACCTGGCCACCCACAAAGAGGCCAGAGAGGAGGCTCCCTGCTGTCTCCTTCTAACTCGGGGAACTGCCTCCTATGAGCCTTCCCCTTCCTCTGCAAGGCCATCCAGCTCCACGGAGCCTATCAGCCCTTTCTCTTTTCTATTCTTGTCCTCCAGTCGATTCATCGCAGTATTCCTTTGGCCTCCTAATTACTGCCAGACATGAAGCTGATGGGTTGGGCTTTGTAGACACTATTACTGCCAGATTCTCTTCCCTTCATTGTCTGGAAACCTGTCTCTATTTAAGCCCTAATCCTTTTTGCCATTTTTGACCTAGTTCCCAGTATTTTATATTTTTCCATATTAAGTTAAATAAGCCACTTGTCAGCCTGCATATATCTTATTGGATCCAGCTCTTCTTTTGTGACTCAAATAAATGCCGGGAGGAAAACAATTCCACCACCCAGTTCCAGGGATTTATCCACTATCTTAACTTACAGCATGAGGGAAATGGAGAGTCTGTTGATATTCCTTAACTAGGCAAAGAGGTGCTATAACTCATTACCATCCTACTCCCTGCAGTCTTCAGATGGACCAATGTGTTTAAACAGCAAAAACGTGAAACAAGTATGGATAGAGAACTTCTTTCAACTGTTAAATCTACCCATTCCTGAATTTAAAAACTTAATACCAATTAATGATTGTGTTTCACACATAAGGAGGAAGAAGTAATTGAACAAGAGAAGGAGTATGAGAAATCAAGAGTTCAACAACAATAATGTGACACTTATCTAAGGCAAAATTATCTCTCCCTCCTCATCTTAAGCCCCAGATAACCATAGGTGTAGCTGAACACAAGCATAAGAGGCATTGCTTTGGAAAATATTATTTCTTGAAACACATATGGCACGATCACAGGTCTAAACAAAAACATCGTTAGTGATAAATAGCCCACAGGTTGGCTCCCCGCCCCTTTCTGGGCATGTTTCAGAAGGAATCACATGCACTGTGTCTGTACCACAAACCCTTTGCACCACATCAAACTTTTAAAGCCCTCACTATTGCTTTTAATATGCTGTATCTTGCTTATCAGTCACTGGAGGAAACATTAGGACTACTTAGGGGTTTTTCAGGCACTATTCTTTGCCTAGTTTTCTCCTCCCAAATTGATACTTTCACAGCTGACCACCTGATACTGTAGAGCAAGTGGGAACCTCGGGATCACACTCAGAAACAGTAATGTCGAGGTGGCTTTGGGATCCCAGGAGGAGTGGGAACAGCCTTGCCCTGTCTGGAGGCAACTTGCACTGTGCAATGCAGAGATAACATCTGGGACAGGTGAGAAATAAGAAAGAAAACCTACTGGTTTTGATCCTCCAAGAAGAGAAGCTAAGGCTAATCCAACTTTATCAAATTACAGAGTCAATCCATTCTGTTTTAAAAGGATATTTTTTATAACTGATAAAATATCAATAGTAGAAAAATAAAATAAATAATAGAAATAGCTGTGACAAGAACATGCTATGCATTTTCTATGCATTATTTTAACACAACCATCTGTCAGGGAGGTATTATCATGATGGATGCTTTATAGGTGGGCATCTGGGATCCAGTTAGCCAACCAGAGGCAAAGGGCACTCGGTAGATTTGCATAGGCCCGCCTAGCTAAGAGCCATGCTCTTAGCGACGATGCTTTAAAATATATTCTGGGTTAATTTTTTTTTAATTAGGTATACATAAAGGAGTCCAAAACCAATTGTAACCACACGCACTCAGGGACGTGACCCAACCTCCTCAAACAAACACACATTGTACATACACTCACCGTTTCACCACCAAATACACCCATGCTTAACGTGCTGCTGTATAAGCTTTGTATTTGCATTTGAAATACATCTGAAGGTCTTTTATGTCACTGAGTACTCTTCTACCACATCATGTTTAATGACCATTTTCTCTTGTTATCCCTACACCATTAAGTATATATATAATCAATCCTCTTTTTGGATGTTTTACAGAGTGCTGTGATAAATACCCCAGTACAGTAGCTGACTGCTTACACATATCTTTATATCATTAAGATAAATTCCTAGAAACAAGAATGCGTTTTTCACATATTGTGAAATTGCCTTTGGAAGTGTGAATTTTTGTTCCCGTCAGCAACATCTTAAACAGTGTCCTCTTCCCCATGCCATTAGTAGTGCTGGGTCTCAGCGCTCTACCATCTTTGTGATTTTGAAAGGGGAAATACTAAGATCTCCCTGACATTTTACTTGCTCTTCCCTAATTAGTGCTGGGGTAGACCATTTTTCATATGTTTTTTGGTATTTGTATTAATTCTCTGTGAACTCCTTACTCACATCCATAGTTCATTTTTCTTTCAGAGCTCAGAGCTAAACTGAGAACAGAGCTCAGAAATGAACTTTCTTTCAGAGATATATAGTGATCATTTGCCAAAATAATGTATCAAATATATTTCTTTCCATTTTTCATTTTTAAGTTTTTTAATTGCAGAGGATTTTAACTTTGTCTCTCTCTCTTTTTTTTTTTTTTTGTTTCTGAGATTGATATCATCCTTATAAAAGAATCTCTCTCTACTTTAAGGTTATAGAAATACCTAAATTTTCTTCTTGTATCTCAAAGTATTTTTTACATTGAAATGTTTAATTTATCTAGTAATAAATGCTCAATTTGTCTAATAATTAATTTATTGGTGTAAGATGTATTTAATTGCTTGCAATTTATTAAACCAAGTGTCCAAACACCATTTACTAAACACCACATTTTTCAGACTATAAGACACACTTTCCCCACCCCCCAAATTTGGAAGGAATAATGGTTGTTAATGCTGCTGTTGAGTTCTGTTTATATTTACATTGGCAAAATATTATGTTATTTATGTCATTAAATATTTTACCACATTTTTTGCTTCAAAATTTTTTTCCTATTTTCCTCCTCTAAAACCTGGGTGAGTCTTATGGTTTGAAAAATATGGGTAATCTGTAAATTCATAACTCATTTGGAATTACATATTTACTTTATACCAAAACTTTGTATATACTTATGTTCATTTCTAGAATTATTGCTCTATTCCATAGATTCTTCTCCCAATTCCTATGCCAATAATGGATAATTATGCCAATAGATAAACTTATATCTATTTTAGTTACTATAGCTATATAAGCCATATTAATGCCTCAGAGGGCAATTTTCCCTTTATCATTACCAACAGTTTATTCATTCAATTGCATTTAAGATTTAGTATGGTATTATGGTTAGAATTATATTACATAATTGGAATAATTTAAAAAGAATTGGTAGCCTTACAATTTGAGTAAATTGTTCCTTCTAGGAACAAGCAAGGCATGTGTATTCATTCAAGTTTTCTTTGACTTCTCATTAATTCACTGACTTTCTTAATACATTTTATAATGTGTGCTGTTATATAAATAAAATCATCTTCTCTCTGTTATGTTTTACAATGGGCTATTGAAAGACTTAGATTTGTACAATTGGAATCCAAGTTGAACTCATTCTTATAAGGGTAAACTTGATGCCCAAAGGTACTAATTGTCATTCAAAAGTTTCTCATTTCCTTTGCGACACAGCTAAGTACTGAGTCACCAGCCAGGCCTACACCTCTGCCTCTAGGATGCATCCCTCAGCCGTCCACTTCTCCCCCTCCCCACCACCACCACCCCAGCCAAGGCACCAGCAACTTTTGCTGGGCTATTATTGTTATGACTTCATAACTCGTCCTCCTGATTCCATAGTCCTTCCTTTAATTGATTCATTGAGTTTCAAAATGAGCAAATTATATCACTCCCTGCTTAAAACCTTCTAGGGGCTTCTTAAATCCAAACGTCTTACTCTGGCCCACATGGCTCTACATGGTCTAGGCCTCAAGTACATTTCCAACCACATCTCCTGCCTGCTCTACCTTCTCAGTGTGCTCTATAATCATTTCTTCATGTCCTCCTCAGGCCCTTTCTGCAAGCTCTTCCTCTGCCTGGGAGCTCTTCTTCTAGATGGCTGCTCCTTCTCATCATCTGCCCTCAACCTAGATCTCCCCCATCTCCATCTTGAAGACAGGGCATCAGAACAGTCATAATTTAAGTCCTGAACACTATCAAATTCCTAGCAACTACATAAGTACCTGGCACAGAGCAGGTGCCAAGGAAAAATCAGTGAAATGAATAAACCCGGGGCTTCTGAGTCGGGGTACACCTTGGATGGTGCAAGCACCTTGCATTTTATAACAGGTGGACCTGTGTTTGCACCTCAGTCTCAGCCTTCATTTAAATTGAGTCCTTGAGAAAACTACTGAAAGCCTTGGAAAATTGCTTTCTTTAGACATAAAATGGGGTGATAAAAAACAGCATCATACCATTGGTTTGAGGCTTAAATGAGAAAACATGTATAAAGCACTAGCATAATTCCTGGTACAGAATAGGTACTCCAGATAGGTTAGTTTTTGCCCATTCCTGAGCTATTTTCACTCACCATCTAGCATCTTTACCTATTTTTCAACTAGAGATCTATGGAATTTAGTGCCCAGAGAGCCCCAGCATTACATTAAATGAGACTTTCAAATTAGGTACAAAGCAGGAAGTGCTACCATTTTGGATAGATCCTTGTTGCATTTTTTTTCTGAAATTCAAAATGAATACACATTTCCATAAATTATTCTCTATGCTAAATTGCAATATATAGTCAAAGACAAGGACAGTCTAACAAGTCAACCAAAAAACTTTATTTTGCTAAAAATCAACGCAATTTGGGTCTCTAATCTTAATGCCACATTAGGGAAAAATACTCATTGCTCAGATGTCACATAGCACACTGGAATTATAAAAGGTGGCATTAAACATAATCCCTAGAGGACAATTCAAAATTCAAATAAATGAGTGATGATGGTTTCCTAAAGCAATTTCACTGAGTTTCCATGAGCCTCCAACATCAGGGAGTACATAAATTATAGAAGGCTATACAGTCTGACCCAGGAGAAATGGTTCATTCTGAAAAAGGAAATGAATTCTTTGACTTTGACTATCAAAACAGAGCCATTGATTTTTCTATACTTTTCTTTGACATTTACAATTAAAAAGCCTATTCAATTTGTTTCTCATTTTTTTATATTTTTTAAGGTTGTGCCAGTGCATACAAGTTTCCTAAGTCTTCGAAAGAATGGGCATCTCATCGAAAGGCCAACAATCTTAGTCTGTGGCACCCTTCACATCATGAGCTCATTCTACTTCAAACACTACCTGGAAAGAGTGAGCACAAAGGTACAGGTCACCTGCTATTATGAAGAGGTTTTATATGAACTTGTTTTTTTTTTATTGTTTGTTTTTAGTTTTAACATGCAACATCTGTTTTTCCAAGAGGTATTAGAGAAGATCCAGCCAGCACCAGGCAGGAGCACAGCCCAGTGCGGGCACTGAGTACATACCCCAGACCATACTGCTGGGTTGGAACTCCTTTCCCATCTTCCCAGCTGCGTGACCTCAGGAGAGTTACTTTACCCTATTGTGCCTCAGTCTTTTTGTCTATACAATGGAATGATAATAGTAGTACCTACATCATAGGGTTGTAATGAGGAGTCCATGAGGAGTTAGAATTTGTAAGGAACTCACTAAAGCTTATTAAAGCCTTTATGTAACTCAACTGCAACTCAGAAAAGATTTTCAATGTTTTGGCTCTGTGAGCTTGTATTCTCAGTTGGAAGAGAAGGGGTAAACCCTGCCCTTAGTGAGGTGATGGGCAGGGACTCCTTTCACCTGGTCCCACCGTGTCCCTACCTGGTACCACAAGATGGAAGAGGGAGTCATTAGTTGTGAAAAAACTGACATAAGTGAAATGGATAAAAATCCAATCCAACTCACCTTAATAATCAAAGGAGGATTGAGAAATTGAGCCTGATTCTTGGGTTTCCAGTCCTGCCTGCCATTTTCTGCAAGTATCTTTCCAAATTGTGACCTGTTCTCAGAGTTCAGATCCCGAAGGTAAGTTTCCATTGCTTGGAAGACTGTGGGATATCAAAATCTCCATCTTCAGAGGGCCCCACGGCACCAAAAGAAGTAAAATACGATAGCACCATTCTAGTGTTCCAGAGACTATGAGGCCTCAGTATGGAAAAGAATGCATCAAACCCTTCAGTGCTCCCTGTGCCTCACCAATGCCACCTTGCTGTGTCTTGCCTTTGTTCCTGAGTATGGAGTGATGTCTTTGAAATCTGAAAATAACCTTCAGTGCAGCCTCTGAGAGCAGCCCACCTGCTGAGAGGAAATTTAAATGAAACTTCTGAATGGCTTTTCTCACCACTACATGGGGGTGATTTTTAAAACTTAGGTTTGTGAGAAGGAAAAGGAATTTTGTGAACCTATCCTGGATGCCCACCTAAGAGGGTTGCTCCTGGGTTTCAGTCTGGTCCAGATAAGCTGTGGATCTCCCAGAAGCCAGGACAGACTCTCCTAACTAGAGGATAATTCTAGAAAGCAAGAACAAAGACAGTGTTGGGCCATTTATCACAATTGTGATAATAAATAGACTAATGACAATGGCAAAAGAAAACAGAGAAAATAAAATGTTACAAGATGGAGAAGCAGGTAGGAAAACTGCATACTGTTCATTTTTCTTTAGGACACACCATTGAGAAAAATTAAGTCTTTAACCTCTGATACCTTCCTGTGGCTAAGCCACCGAAATCTAATTAAGAAACTCAGGTTCACAGAAATCTGCTGTCTGCTCTGGCTGCAGAATCATATTATAAACATGTGACTCAATTACTGTGAGAAGTGAAGAATCGTTGGTACAACATCATTATGTAGGCTGTATACCCAAATGACGCTTTTCCAATCTGTGTTTACAAGTTGGTTCCCCCATTATCTCCAGCAAACAGATGAAAGGGAAACCCCAGGGGACACTGTTTTCTGCTTGGTTCTTGGGTTTTCCAAGTGCATTTGGCATTTCCATTGCAGGAAAAACACAGAACTGCATGCCTGTACAACAGACAGAAGGACAGTTACTTCTGGGATAGCACTGCAATATTATTAATGTTACAAGACACTTTTTAATCTTTGGGTTTAGTCAAGATGTTAGAAGCACAGTGTCTTCTCAGCATTCTGTGCTTCCCTCCCTATCATATCTGCCCGATATGCATTCTGAGACAGATCATGTGTATCTTTCTGTTTGTCCACAAAATTTTGTTCCAATAGTTATCTTTCCAGAACCAAACCATGCTGAGGGCTGGGGGTCCCACCACCATTTTGTGCTGTTTCATTCTCTGGCTAGTGACAGGTGTAAACAACCTAACAAAGCCAGCAGACTTCCAGAATGGGAAGAAGCACCTAGGATGTAGTCTCAAATATCCTTCCCTGTTCCTGTTAGAGTAACCTTATTCAGTATTACCTTAAACCTGAGCCTCTTCCTCATCAGGAAAATCCCTATGTCAAACCTCATGTCCCCCGGTGGTCTCCCCAAATTCTGCCAGAATAGAGAGCACAGCCCTCGCCTTCACCTGCCCAAACAGTCTCCTCTGCACAGAGATTTTCCCACAGTCCCACTTCCCGTGACAATGATCTCTCTGCAACGTCCCCTCCCCCACTTGGACTTTGCAACCCTCGAGCCAAGCTCAGTGCCCGTGCTCTCAGGGGGTGTTCTCTGAATAAATGAACAGATGAGCAAATTAATCAACCAAGGATTACAGCTAAACGGTCAGGGAGCCTTGGGAACAGACGATGCTGATACCTACTAAGAGTACGACTCTCTCATTAGGTAGGCAGTTGAAGCTGCAACTGCAAATAGAGAACTCCCAAAGGAGCTTGGTAATTTCAGATGGACCAGAAGTATCCAGAATGGGTTGTATTAGCTTAATCTCCTGTAGCATGCAGTTTACATAGCCTGTGGGGTAAGCTTGAATAGCCAATGTGTTTTTACAATCTATCTTCCAGTGTTGCTCAGCTCAAGGGAATAATGATGCCGATAATGACAACAAAACAACCAGCAAGGGGCAATCCAGGTTAATCTACCATAAAAAGCAATAGTGCAAGTAGATGTTATTTTTGGTGAAGTCCTTGTTCTGAGATTGGGCAGTGGGTTCACAGGTGTTCACTATACTACTAAAAATACTGAAACACACATCTTGAACCAAAGATTATGATCAGTGATCAATAAAATTCTGGCCCTGGCCAGGTTGCTCATCAGTTGGAGCATTGTCCTGCACATCAGAATGTTGCAGGTTAGATCTCCACTCAGATCCCCTAGGTTGTGGGTTCCTGGTCTTGGAAGCCAGATTCCTGGTCTTAGCATGCACAGCAAGCAACCAACTGATTTCTCTCTCTCTGTTTCTCTCTCTCTCCCTGTCTCTCTCTCTCTCTCCCCCTTCTCTCTCTGTCCCTTCTTCTCACTCTCCCTTCTTCTTACTCTAAGAACAATAAACACATACTCAGGTGGGGATTCATAGAATAAATAATAAAGTAAAACAAAATTCTGTGTAGCTAGGGGTTAAAAATAAAGAGAGCTTCCTATAGTGTATAATTCTCAATCGATTATTATAATTATCTACCTTTGTAAAGCACTTCCACTTAAATAGCACTCAGTGTTCTATTTCAGTTACCAATGTAGATTTTGTCCAAGACTTAATAAAACCCTTTTTTAATATTGAAGTGGTAGGTAAGCAGCTCTCGCTACCCGTAAGTGAGCCGAACGCATGACATGTACAAGGCTTTGATTACCAGCAGATGTTCTGTTTCTGGGGACATTATGGACTTGTGACCTATTTGAATCTACACAATAAACTATGTTAAAAGAAAGAAAGAAAACAAGAACAGGCTTCCACTATATTCAGGCACAAAGCTTAAAAGACAGACTTGTGAAAACCAATTCAAGACTGTGTTCCCTCATTCATGAGCAATGTTCTTAGTTGTCAAAAAAAACTAATCACAGTTGATGTTTAATTCAGAGGACAGAAGCGAATTAACCCATGTTCCAACAACAATAACAACAGTAAAAAGCAATAACTGAGTGATGACTTGTGTAAGGCTGAACTGGTTTTTCATGGTATTAGAACCCAAATTTGTTAGCCACACCAGGACTGCTCAGCGTGCCGCCGGCGGAGCAGGGCGTCCTGCCGGAGCTGGATGACCCTCGTGGTCAGTGACGGTGACCGCGCTGAAGAGGCCATTCAGGGCTCTGCCTCGCTCACTCAGGAGTCACTGTGAAATTTGACCATGAACACTTCATTTTATGGCCTGCTTGTACTGACCTGCAGAGAGCAACACGGCAAACAGTGGTGAGGTTAGACTCTAAGTTGGGGGGAGCATTTTATCCCGCCACACCTAAGGAGAGTCAATCTGCTCCACGTCGAGAGTGAACCCTAGGTTTCATCATGAAGAAAATGCCATTGTGCTGTGGGTCATTAAGTCTCTCGAGTTAAACCCGGGCTGCGTATACCATCACTCACATCTCTACAATTATTCTAAAGGTGGGTCTCATCGATTGCAACCTGTTACACATGTACCTTTGAGGGCAGTGTAATGGCACAGAATATGGCTTCAGGTGAAGACTTCACAGAAGAAGGTGGAGGCTTGCACAGCGAGGCTCAGGAAGAGCAGAGGAGGTTGGGTCACCTATTGTCCCCACAGAGAAGTAGCCAGGGCACACTGAGGACAAGCAGTGTGGCTTATCTACCAGCAAAGGAACCCAAGCCCCTTTCCTCTACACCAGAGTGTCCAACTCATTTTCACCGGGGGTCACATCAGCCTCACGGCTGCCTTCAAAGGGCCAAATTTAATTTTAGGACTGTGTAAAGGTAACTACTCTTTAACTGTTAAGTGAGAGTTCGGCCCTGCCGCCAGGTAGAAACAAGGTGCCGGGCCAGATAAAACAAGGTGGAGGGCCGGATTCGGTCCGCAGGCCTTGTGTTTGCCACCTGTGCTCATACCTTTGAAAAGGACATGAAGGAGAAAATGGGTTTCTTGTGGGAGTGACAGACAGACCTCTGATGCTAGGTAGGCTGGGTTTAGATCCTAGCTGTTTACTGAAGTTGCCAGGAAGCCAGCCAGCTCCACGGCATCCAGAGAACTCGAGGCCCGTGAGGGACTGCAGGCATCCCTGCTGGGGAGAAAAGCCCCCCTTTGCTTGAAAAGCTGAATGTGGGCGCAGCATCTCCCCCTGCAGACGGCAGCCCCCACGCCAGCTAAGTCACCCCCAGGGCAGCCCAGAAAGGGCACCCCAGGTCACTCACAGATACCTGGTCCTTGCAGCACAGCACAGCCCACGAAAGTTCACAAAACACTGTGAAATACAATCGTGCTAACCTAAGTTCTTTGCTTCTGTGTCTTCCTTTGGCCTTTTTGGAATGATCCTGTTATAACTAATATCAAATAAAGCATTCTGTATCTTCTCATAAGAGGGCAACCTTTGCCAGGTTTCCCTGTTTTCATAAAGAGAAGCATATATATTTCTCTACAAACAATTACAAATCTTTTGCTTCATTTTATTTTGTAGTCTCTAATACTAAGACCAATGTGAGAAAAAAAAGTACGAGGGGGAACCCAAAATAAAAACCAGAACTGTCTTCTGGAGGGCTGGCCCCTTGTAGTGCAGGTTTCCCCCATGAGGTGAGTGTTCCAGGAACCCATCTGTATCAGTGTACTAGCTGGTGTTGTTGTGAGAGACTGCATTCTACTTCAGTGAATTTTTTTTAATATTCTTTCAACCATCTGCCCATTTCTTGATGGGTGATTTACGAGCTCACCTGTCCATGCGGGGCTGAGGGTTCAGCAATTTTTGACCAAACAGCATGACCCACCCTCCCTACTCACCCAGTCTCTCCGTGAGTGACTGTTTTTTTGTTTCCCCTGATGAAAAGAGTCCTCAAAGAAAAACATTTTGTTGATGTGGAGGAAGTGAAACAAAACATAGCAGAAGCACTAAAGGGCATCAAAATTGATGAGTTCAAAAACTGTTTTGAGCAGTGGAAAAAACGTCTCTTCAGGTGCAGTGCATCAGATGGACAGTACTTTGAAGGTGGCTGAAGTTTAACCATGTAAGAATAAATACACAATTATTTACAAATAAATTCCCATATTGGGGGGTTCCTCCTTGTACGGCGTCGGTCACGGTTGTCATCAGAACCCCCTGCCTGCACACGGCTGCCTCCCTCCCCAGCTGCAGGGCCGTTGGGTCGACCACCTGCTTCTGAGCTGCTTGGCTCCTGACCTGACCTCCTCTCAGCAACAAGACACACCTGTCTATTGCCCCTTCTCTAACAATAAACGGTGATTTAACAGTCAGATAAATTAGCCCTATGAAACTTGTTTGCTAACTGATGTGCAGTGAAATAAGTGGTGGGAATTCTAAGTGCTCAGAGAGGACATTTCTGTCCAGAAAGGCTCCTGAGTCCCTAACTTCCTGTCTGTGGCCCGTGCTCACTTAGATTCAGCTCGGCTTGCTCCCAGGTGAGAGGCTGGATTGTAACAGCTGGTGAGCCCTCATTAGCATGTTCCAAGTCCTCTGAGTAGGTCTGTATCAGCCTTTGTCCTGACCTGTCTTCCAGCTCTTCCGTCTGACATTTTACCATTACTTTACTGTGTGTGTTGTTGTGGCAGAACACTTCATTCCTTCTACGGAATGGCGTTTTGTGTAAATAAATCAGTGTTCAATGTACACTTTGGCTGTTGTTCCCTAATGGTGAGTTTTTGGTGTATGTGAATCTCAAAAACGGAGCCACCATCTCAAGTTCTTGTTGATTAGCTATTAAATACTTGTTTGGCTATTAATATTGCCAAAACAGCATACCTAACTGGGATCCCAAAAAAATCTCAGCTTGATTCCCAACCCTGCATTTGGTTGTGTTCCCCAAATTTTCCTTTTCTCTCTGTTGTTTCTCCAAACTGGGGTGGGATGGGGTGTCATAAAAATAAATGCAAAAGGCATATTCCACAGGAAATTACCAACGACTCCACTGTACTCTTGGCAACAATATACTGTCAGGAAGAAACTTCTCTTGAAGAAAAAAAGAAAACATCATATTGAAATAATTTATTAACTGATCAAATACCAAGATAAGGTATGACTCTTAAGTCTCATTAACAAACCAACTGCTGGCCAAGTCTCCAAACCTCTTTTATGAGACATTTTAGGATTCCTTAACCTGAGTTTCCTAAGGTCCAGAAGAGATTGCTTGACCTTGAGCCCAAACCTACAAAGTTCTCCCCCAAGTATCTCCCCAGGCCCTCGGGTGCAGGCCTGACACCGGACGCGGCATCGCACAGGAAGTGCAGTGTGTTCCCCACGACGCACGCCAGAGAATGTCGACAGCGGTGAGCAGACAAGCAGGTACCTGCCTGTTTCCTGTAGTCTCCAAGAACTGGGAACTAGACCAAGGCACACCATGTTTCAGCTGCAGTGAATCCTAAGCAAAAAGGCAACAGTGCAATTGCAACAAGTACGTGGCACTTCTTGACACCAAAGATGTTGTCCCCAAAACAAAACAGGCTACAATGTAAACAATACACTTTTGTCATAAGCAAAGGACTCTTGCCTCTGTCAGTTGATCCAAGTCTGCTGACTCACTTCTCTAGAGCGGGCATTTGAGACCCGTCATGGTGTACCTGAGTGAAGAACTGAGCAAAGGAACAATGGAATAAAAGTCACTCATGCCAATGTTTCCAAACTGCTAGAGGATACAATTAGAAATGTCAACATAAACCCCAGGTCTTCTGCTTCTGCCAGAATGCTTCCCAGTGGCTCTTACTTTCATATTAATCAGCCTCCAGCCAGTTCAAGATTGGTCATCATAGAGTAAGATCCCATTTTTATACAAATTAGGAATTCAATTCTTTTGTGAGGCATTGCTCTGAGATCTGTAATGAGTTTTTTCCTGCTCAAATATTGTGTCACATTCAATTCTGATCACCATAGGACACAGGGGATCTAGTCTCACTTTTTAAAAAATTATCAAAATACCTGAATATTTTAAGTATGACAGTTTGCTGAATTGTCCTAAATAAATCATTTAGATTCCCAATATACAATGGGACCTGACATTCAAATGGAATAGTTCGCACACACGAAAGTACAATACGTATGAGAGAAACCTGGTGCTTCAGAATAAGCTAGGGTGGATGGCCAATGCCCACCTCCCCCATTACCCTCCCTCCACACACACTGTCACCTGCCTGTACACAGTCTTTCCCCCACATAGCTTTCCAGACGAACACAGAGGCACGTCTGCTAACTATGGGCTAAAAACAACTACCCTAAATAGAATTTAATTTAAAAATCTGATAAGAGATATATAGTTCTTTCAGACACTTCTAAACAACAAAAAGCCCTTTTTTTACATTGCTGTAAACTCAGACCCTGCCTGCATGTCGAGTTTCTAGTATGTCTCACCATCCTTGGAGTTTCATATGCTCATTAACATAATCTCTCCCTGAGTGGGAACAACTTGAGTTCTATATCATGAATTGTGTTTCCAGGTGGGTCAATGTAGGATGAATTACCTGGGAGATATCACAGCTGCTGTTTTCATGATTGACTTGTACTCCTTTCTTTGGCAAAAATCCAGCCATTTTTCCAGGACTCCTGCTTTGTGAATGGTAAAAAAAAAAAAAAAAAAAAAAAAAAAAGTTATGTAAGGTAGAAGTGAATAGAAAATTACATAAGAGAAGTAGGGAAAATTGTGTGTGTGTGCATGGGTGTGCGTGAATGTGCATGGGACTGTACATGCAGCCCTCCTCTGGTGCAGGAAGCAGGCACTGGAACAGAGCAGGTGTCTTTTTATTTCAAAGAGATACACATTATCTCCCCAACACAAATCACAGGACAACCTAGACTTTCCCCTTCCATTTCCTTGCATTTTTCTCCCTTGAATAATTTCTGGGCTCAACTCCTGATTCTGCCACACACTGGCTTTGTGGCGGTTGACAGGTTACTTAACTTCTCAGAATGAAGATATTAGCATCATCTGATTCCGAGAGTTGCTATGGGGATGGAATGCAGGAGCCTCCACCTACAGGTCTGGGCTCTTCTTCTCACGTGCATCAGATTATTTTCCTCTCCCGGCCTTTCTCCAGGAGTTAGGAGTATCTGGACCACTACATCAACACCCCACTTTCAATGTACCCACTTGCAAACTACCGGCTTCTCTGCCCTTCAGTAAAATGGGTACCTTGTGCACACACAGAATGCACAGACATGAGTGTTCACTTCTAATAACAAGCAAGGAAGTCAACATGTTTTATAGTAAGGAATTATTTTCCAAGCACTAATTTACCAACTTTCCACACTCCAAGTTCCCAAAGCAGCCAAGAACCTCTGAGACCCTGAAGGCTTCATGTTTCCCCTAATGGGGCACTAACTGTTTTCAAACAAATGCCCCTGGTGTGCAAGCTCTCTGTGCAAGTGGAGAGTGAAAGCAGATTAAGGAATGGTCAACCTAACCCATCATTCCCATGACTACAGTGTCACACTCAGAAGATTCCAGGAAGGAGCTGGTTGGGATCAAATATATTTAATGGTCATTAAAAATATTTAATATTTGGATGACAAGAGTATCGATTGCACATCTCCCTCAAAATTAACAATACAATTCTATCACGACTCCACATAACATTTACCCTTCCTAAAATGATTACATCCTCCATACAAAGACATACACACACACACTCCACTTTTTTTGACACAAAGTATTTTCTATGTGAAGGGCTCTTTAATTTCGCAACCTTTTTTTGGACTGTAAAATGAGGTGTTTTAACAGCGCCACCTTGTGGTCGTGAGCCATTTCGAATTCATCACTCATCATCACCTCTTCTTCCCCCACCTTTCTCCCTTCTTTTTTGTGAACTGTTTGTTCACTTGTTCACTTTGTTCATTAATCATTCCTCAGTATTAGTGTTACTGAAGATGAAGATTTCACCAAAACACAAAGAAGGCCACTAAAAACTAACAGACAAGCAATAGCAGGAGGCCAAGAGTAGAACCTGCATCACAAAGGAACGTGCCTGTGTTTAGGGGAAAGAAGTGCAGCTAAAAACGAGCCAGACATTAATCAAGAAGACGCACAAGGAGAGGCAAGAATTCCAGAGTGGGTTTTAAACGGAAAGCTACCTGACTTAAAGCATTTTGGCAAGAGTTCTCCCCTTATATCGCCACATTTTCTGCTCTGTTGACAGTCTGAGAGCCAGGCTGTTCAGAACAGCAAGCAAATGCTTCTCAGCCACAAACAATGGAATATTAAAGCCATTGATATTCTTCTCACAGCAGCAAGAACTACATCCAGGTGCTGAAGGAGCTGGTGGTTGTTTATGAAGAAATAGTCAGATATGCCTTCCTTCTTCATCACTTCCGTCCCCTTTCAAATAATTACCAGCAACCCTTTCCCAGGGGCCAGAGTGCTACTTGGGAAAAATAATAACAGCATGATTTTTTCCCTAAATCATTACAACTCCAAGGACTCAGACATTCATTAGAAACATACGCTAAGTAGCAGGTGATGCATGGACTTTTTGAGGATGGAATCATTAAACCCTCTGAAAACTTCCTACAGCCTTTGAAAGTCCTTGACTCCTTCAACTTTGAAGCAGGCCCCGATGTGGATTCACACAATGCAAACTGAGAGGGAAGGAGCAAAGAGAAGACTCCAGCACAGTGGCCAAAGGGCATCTGCTCACACAACAGACCCAGAGCAGCCAGGCAGCCGAAGGGCCCTCCCCACCAGTTAGGCCCAAGGGGGAGGGGACCTCGTGGTTTAAAGGTCACCCGCAGGCACGCACATGAACACATGTGCACACATGCACATACATGAACACGCACACACCAGAACAACCATCCATTCTACCGGCATAGGCATAAGATTGAACCCAAGCTCCTTACTTTTAGGGCCTCAGACCTGGAACCAGGTCCCAAAAATGGGGGGATGGGCTGGGGGGTAGCTCAGAAATGAAGTGGTCTAGTTTTGTGGAAGATGAAAGTGAGAGAAGAAATTTTTGTCTGTTGGAGATTTGGGTTAACAGGAACACAAGCTCAGCACAGCAGATGGCAAATGAGGGTGACATAGTGAGGGGAATTATACACCTGCCTGAGGAGAAAGGCATGACTGGAGCTGCCAAAGGAAGCTCTGAGAAAGGCACAGAAGTCACCAAAACCCACTGCATCACCCAGGGAGTGTAGGATATTCTGGAGGTCTGCCAGATTCAGACAGCTGACCCTCCCAAGTCCCAGCGACTCCCAACCAGACCGAAGACTGTGACCCAGGAGCAAATTCCTTTCCTTCCTGGTAACCCTGAATTACTTTCCAGTAAGTCCTCCTGTGGTACAATTGTCCCTTTATCTTCACAGGAAGGAATTTGTGATTCCTTCTGGAAATAGGAGTGTTGTAGGTACTGGGCTCACTCTCTTGGCTGCCAGCTGAGTCTGCCCATATACAGACCCGGAAGGAAGCCCAATGATGTGTGGGCTGTGACATAACAGCCCAGCTCACCACCAGGCTGGGTGGTGGCTTTAACTCTCTAGGGCCCCGTAGCCTTTTGATGACCACCAGGCAAAAGGTGCCATGACTACAATGGTCATCAAACTCCAGCCGCCAGGCCGAATCAGCTTATTCCCTGTGTTCGCAAGTAAAGCTTTACTGGAACTCAGCCACACTCATTCATTTTAGTCTCCTCTGTGGCTGCTTTGACAGAACAATGGCAGAGCCTAAATTATTTATCTGGCCTCTCACAGATGAAGACTGCCAATCTCTGGTTTAAAAGAAGGATAACCAAGAGAAGGTATTGTGCTGTGCCAGAAGGACCATGAGAAGGGGACTCCAAAGGCCTGGGTTCTAGTCCTGGCTCTGCTAGAAAGCATCTGGGTCTGTACCTCTGACTGACCCTGAATGTCTCTTCTAGCTACAAAAGAAACAAAACTTCTGTGATTTAAGTATTTGGTAATGCACAGGTTTTCAGATGCCAATTTTACAGCCAAATACTTTACATTTTCAAAAAATGTCATTTTTCTATTTGCCATCCAAGGATTATAATATTTAAAATCATTAGATTGGAATCTACATCTTGTTCATTAAAAAAAAGAGAAAGAAACACCCCCCACGCACACAGATGCACATGTATGCGCACACCAGAGCAAGCCGCCCAGCGCTCCGGTGCAAGCATAGGGTTTCACACCCCAGCTCCTCGCACTGACCTTCTGTGGGAAAGACATGTGTCTTCTAGGGCCTCACCACTTGCTCAGAGAAATCTGCTGTGTCGAGGGCCTCACCATCTGTACAGCTGTGATCAAAACATCGCTATTCAGTTACCACCTAGGACACAGCTGTAGAATTATGGAGAAGTGTTTCACAAAAGTGAGCAATTGTCTGAGTCTGTCTCCTGACTGAAAAAGGATGCCAATTCCCAAAACATGCTGTACTTTACACCATATTTATATACAACACATGGATGCTATCCTATTTGCTTCTATTCCATACCATCTTTATTTAATGGCTACTTGATGGAACTTCCAAATAGTTTCCAAACATCTCTCAAAGAAAAACATAACACAGTGAAGCTGGTTTTAAATGAGGGCTTCTGTCTTAGTCTAGGTTCTCTCCAAAAACACAGTCTGAGACAAGATCACTTATTATGAAAAGTGATTCCAAGGAAGAGAAGCCGAGAATTAGGCAGATTGAAACAAGGAAGGAAGAGAAGCCAACCCAAGCACCCCTTAGTCACTGGTTAGGGCAGCTGCAGCTTCATGCCCCCGGGATGCTTTGAGTGGCCTTATAGAATAAGCCCCCATGTCCCCTAAAAAATGTGGGGGTGAGGCAGTATTAATCCACCATCTCTGATCATTGCCCCAGCAAATTTTTGTTCATTCCCACTTCTAGTACATTCATGGGGCAGAATGGCTGGCCAGGCCTCTACAAGCAACAGCCTCAGAGAAGTCCCAGCTCAGAAAGCAAGAGCTATGTGGTACAGCTGAGGCAAGGAGCTGGCAGGTCACAACTGCACATACTTGTCATGGCAATGGCAGGAGGCAAAAGGCAGGCAGAGGGCACAAGAAAGGGCATAACAAGTGACCACATGATGTGTAATGATTAAATTTTACTACCATCCTCCCAACACATCACCAGTGATGTTCACATGTAACATTACTTCTTTATCCAACATTGGGATAGCTGCCTCACGCTAGACACCAGGAATAAAGGCGTGATGACACTTTCCTTGTGCTCAGGGAGCATTCCAATGTGAAGGAGGACACCACTCTGTATGCAAACTATTTTAACCCATTCAGATCAACACTGCCAGTTAACACATGAACACCGACAGAATCTCCCACCTCTGTTCAGTGTGTAGCGATGATCAGAGGTCAATATAAGGGAAGCCTTCAGGAAGAGGGTGATGCCTGAGATGTTTCCAAGGACCAATGGGGACGTTCCAGGAAGTAAAACAGGATGAGAGAATAGATCGCCTAGGCGGAGTCATGGAAGCTGGAGAAGTCCACGTGGAAAGCACACAGACTTTTCAGAGGCTGAAGCAGAGATAACACGTGGGGAAGTGCTCAGCCACGAGGAGGTAACAGAGCCCAGACCAGGAGACCCGAGGTCCCCTCCTGAGTGCCATGAACTCCATCCCGCTGAAAACAGAGGAACATGGAAAGGTTATTAAAAAGGAAGGAAGTTATTCAATTTATTTTTAAGAAAGATAACTCTAGTGACATCATGGAAGAGAATTTATATCATCTCAAGGGAATTTCACAGGTGATTAAATTTTGTGTACCTTGATGATCCCAAGATTAAAATAATTCAGTTCTGTTGAACATTTCAATTCATACAATACACCACAACTGTTTGTTCTGTCAATGTACAGAACATTATAGCTGAATTTAACACAAGGCGCAGTGAAAACCATTTCAAGACTTCATCAAAGCAGAGACTTTTGTGAGAGTACATGTCTGTTACGTATTATTTAGTGTTCCCAGCACTTTAAAATTCAGGCCTAGAAATAATTTAAACCACTGGTCATTTCTCTAGCCCTTTACTTCTGAGAAACAGCATGAAAACATAGGAAGACTAATGCCAGGACTCAGTCTGGAAGGGGAGGTTTTTCCTGACCTGCTGAGAAGAAAATCAGCCACTTAGACTTTTTGTTAAGGCCATGAACAATAGGCGTCCAATGAACAATAGGCGTCCAATGAACAATAGGCGTCCAATGAACAAAGTTGACTTTCCCAACTTAAGTTCGGCAAGACAGAGTCATTAGTGAATGCATGTGCCAAATACAAGAGGCATGGGCATATTGATGGAGGAAGAATAAGGCAAAGATGAGAAATTGAATGTGAAGGGACAAGCACAGAGACAAGAGAAAGATTTAGAGGAGAAAAGAACTTGCTGTGCCTCAGGTTCCACATCGCCTAGAAGGAGCAAGAACCCCATTTCTCCCTTTGTGAGACTCTCCACAATAATTGATGTTGATGTTGGATGGCCAAAAATATGGCCCACTTCTAGAGAGGCAATCCAGAGACCCTCAGCTTATGTTCGAGCCCTGCTCCTTTGGGTGGGCAAAGCCACTGTCTATTTTGAAGCTATGGACCATATTGGCAGTCTGCTGAGACAGGGGGACCCCTTTCCTATTTGTTTTCTAAATAATAATGCATTTAAATGTATAAAATAAAATTATGTTGAAATACAACTACCAAACTATTGCAGAACTAATCCTGTGATGTACTAATGCAGGTGCTTCTTTATTGGCGCACAATATCAAGATCTAATGGGGACCCTGGTTGAAATCATTAGCATAATTTCGATGACATGATGAGCATGATTGATATTCTGAAGTATCCGCAACACTGGGAGAGGATATGAAAATATCAGCCGTGTCTATTTGGCAAACTTGTATGTGCTGCTAACCCTGCTATGGTTTTTTGCCCACCAATGACCAATGCATATGCTAACATCCAGGGAGCGGCCAGTGAGACCAGAGATG
Source organism: Tonatia bakeri (assembly GCA_004024845.1). NCBI lineage: Eukaryota > Metazoa > Chordata > Mammalia > Chiroptera > Phyllostomidae > Tonatia > Tonatia bakeri. Next base: position 153,824 of record PVIA01003758.1, read on the forward strand.
TGACTCACAGCCAGTGAAGGCTGCCAGTCACATGTCTGAAGGATGGCCTCCGTGTTTCAGTCCATTTCCTGGAAAAAAGAATTCCAATTTCAAGGACTTCCTCAGATTTCCATATAACAGACGTTGTCATTTTTAAATCAATTGGTTGAAAACATACCTAATAACTAAGAGCTACCATGAATTTAGAGTTACTTAGAAATATTGGAGGAGTTCTGGCTAAGATGGAGGCGTGGGTAAAGACCCTTCACTTCTTCGCACAACCAAAAGGAGGATAACAACCAACTGGAAATCAATAAACAACCAGAAGTGCCAGAAAATGAAATGGCATAGAACTCCAACAACAAAGGAATTAAAGAAAAAATCAGCCAGAACAACCAGACCCGTAAGTCGAAGGACCACACGGCCAGCTCAGAAAAACCAACCAGGGCAAGTGGAAGACCTTGGCTGGCTGCTGAGCTCCGCAGGAGGGGCTCACTCAAGGGGACTCAGAGGTGGCTGTGGGCTACGGTGGTTGTGGTGGTAGGAGGAGTTTCCAGTCTCACAGGAGAGTCTGTTGAAAAGTGCGCTAGAGACAGCAGGCAAGCTGCACTGTTCCCTCTTGGCCCTCCCCGCAGAGGCAGCGCAGCACAGGCAGCAAAGAGGGTTGCCCTGCCCTGGTGAATATCTAAGGCCCTGCCCCCTCACAACCTATCAGCTGTGCCAAGACAAAGAAATATGGCCCAAATGAAAAAACAGAGTAAAGTCTCAGAAAGAAAACTAAGCAAGGAGGAGATAGCTAACCTATCTGATGGAGAATTTAAAGCCCTGGTCATCAAAATGTTCACAGATCTGATTGAGCTCAGTCAAAAAATTAAAAAACAAATGAAAAGATACCCAAAGTGAAATAAAGCAGAATGTTCAGGGAACCAACAGTGACAGGAAGAAAACCAGGACTCAAAGCAATGATTTGGAACAAAAGGAAAAAATAAACATCCATCAAAATGAAGAAACAAGAATTCAGAAAAGTGAAGAGACTCTTACAAACCTTAGGGACAACCTGAAATGTTCCAATATCTGAATTATAGGGGTGCCAGGAGAAGAGGAAGACCAAGAAATTGAAAACTTATTTGAACAAATAATGAAGGAAAACTTCCCCAATCTGGCGAAAGAAATAGACTTCCAGGAAGTCCAGGAAGCCCAGAGAGTCCCAAAGAATTTGGACCCAAAGAGGAACACACCAAGACACATCATAATTAAGTTTCCCAAGATTAAATACAAAGAGAAAATCTTAAAAACAGCAAGAGGAAAGGAGAGAATTACCTACAAAGGAGTGCCCATTAGAGTATCAGCTGATTTCTCAAAAGAAACCTTACAGGCAAGAAGGGGCTGGAAAGAAGTGTTCCAAGTCATGAAAGGCAAGGACATACATCCAAGATTACTCTATGCAGCAAAGCTTTCATTTAGAATGGAAGGGCAGATAAAGTGCTTTCCAGATAAAGTCAAGTTAAAGGAATTCATCATCACCAAGCCATTATTATATAGAATGTTAAAGGGATTTATCTAAGAAAGAGAAGATCAAAACTATGAACAGTAAAATGACAGCAAACTCACAACTATCAACAAATGAACCTAAATGAAAAGAAAAACAAAAACTAAGCAAACAACCAGAACAGGAACAGAATCAGAGAAATGGACATCACATGGAGGGATTTCGGTGCAGAGGAGAAGGGAGGAATAGTGGGGAAAAGGTACAGGGAAGAAGAAGCATGGTTAGTAGGCATAAAGTAGATGGGGAGAGATAAAAATGGTATGGGAACCAGAGGACTGAAATAGTTTATATGTACAACCCACAGACATGAACTAAGAGCAGGGAATGCTGGAGGGTTGCAGGGGCAGGGTGGAGGGGGGATAGAGAGGGAAAAATTGGGAATACTGTAATAGCATAATCAATAAAAAGATTTTTTAAAAGAAATATTCAAATTGTAAGTCACAATCCCACCTGCACATATTAGACCTCGAACTGTGCCCATACAGCCACATGTGCAAGACCTTACATTTATTCAGATGACAGACAACACATCCAGCATATAATTTGGAAAGCTGCTTTTAACATAACCAATTCTGTTTTAAAAAGGCATGCACACCAGATATAAACCATAGACCTTGGTTTCTTTGTGGGACCTTGAACAAATTAACTCAGTCTTCCCATCTGTAACATGGATAATAAAGACATATTGGTACTGACCTCATTAGATTTCCATAAAAACTGAAATGAGTCAAAGAAATGTTTTTCTAAACAATGGGTCACAAACCACTTAACAGGCCATAAAATCCTTTAACATGTCACAATCAGCATTCTTTAAATTAAATAGAATAAAATGGAAAACAGCAAAGTATATTATGCATAATAAAACTAAATGTTGTTTTGGGAAACTTTTAGTCTAAATATATGTGTTTAACTTAGTCCTGCTTTACAACATTATTCCTTTTATTGTAATCATGAAAAAATGTTAATACTGAAATAAAACATGTAAAGTATATAGCAGAAGGCATGGCATCGAGCAAGCTATTGTTAGTAATTTTAGTAAATCATGGTGCTCCAAGGTCCAGGGTCACAGACTGGAGATCAGGCCTCCCAACAGTGTACTTAGAGACACAGTTTGCCAGGAACGTATGGGACCAGCATTTGTAACATACTGTAGTCCTGCAGAGGAGCCACAGCAAGCCTTACCATGGAAAGAGGAGAAAATAAAAATGACTCTGGAAAAATAGAATCAAGTTTTATTTAGCTTACCTTTAGAGCTGAATACACTCTCTGTTAATTACTGGTCATGTACCCTCATGTAAGTTATTTAATTTCTCTGCACCACAACTTCCTAGGAATGAAAATAATAATAGTAGCCACCTGAAATGGAATTCATTAAATGCAAAACATGCTTACTATGCCTGACACACAGAAAGTGCTCAATAAACACTAGCTCTTTTGTATTTGCTATTATTATTATTATTTATTACCATAATGAGAATAAACAAAAATCTACAAACATGACCATTTTTCTCTCTCTTCCATTAATTTCAAATAATTTTTATCTTTTATTGTTATTCCTGCAGCAAAACAAAAGGCTTTTTGAAACCAAATAGAAGGCAGCAAACACCTTTCTCTTTAGGAGGTCCTTTCTATATTGCCACCTACATTCTCCTTTCCTCTGAGACCCGAGTTACTTTCCCAGGGTTACTTTTTATTTTTCTGTCTTTTGTGGCTGGCAGAGGGGGTGTGTATATAAATGCTCGCATTCTAACCATATGCTGAAATCTCATCAGGAAACCCCAGGGTGCTCAGCCCAGCTCCCTAGATGCATGATTTCTTGCTTCCATGTGGAAAGCACCATAAGGAATTGATGTGACCCACGCAAAGGACAGTGGAGCTTTTCTAATATCCACAGACATATTGGCCCCTGGATTAAACCGGGGACTTGATGCGCCAGAGCTCAGCCCTCTGCCAGTGCTGCGTAGGCGTCTGACTGAAAGTAGACTTTCTGGAGGACTGGAGTTTCCACATCACATCACGTTGTGTCCAGCCACACAGCAGGTAAACTGTGGAATAACTGAGAACCTCCACATCAGGGAAAAGCACGCACTCCAGAGAGGAATGAGGCTAAGGCTGCATTTCATCCTGGCCCTCCCTTGTCCTAGAAGTGTCTCTTAGAACTGTGAAGTATCCACCATCCTCTGCATCACAGTCCTGCCCTCTTGAGGCCCCCCAGCCAAAAAGGGTTTGGAATGCCACCCACCCAACATCCCACCCAGGGCCCTGTGCTCTGTGTCTCCTGTAAGTCTCCAGAAGAAAACATTCCAGATCCTAAGTAAATAAACTGCCCAGGGGGCTGGGGAGGAACTCATGAGAATAAATAACAGCAACCAAGAGCAGAGCCAAAAGAAACAGACCATAGCGGAGGGGGGTTGCCTAGTCTCTAATATGAAGATTTTCCAAAATGACAGTGGACAGACTGGTATAACCAGTGTCTGTATACCCACCATCTACATGCAGCAGTTGTTCCTACTTTAGCACTGTGTGTGTGTGTGTGTGTGTGTGTGTGTCCATTTGATGGTGTGTGGGTGTGTTCACTGAGCCATTTGAAAATCGCTGACACTGTGCCCCTGAACCCCTAAATATTTCAGCGTGGGTCTGCTCACCATGAGGACATTCTCCCCCATAACCATAATAGAATGCTCACACCTAAGCAAACTAAGAATAATTCTATAATATCATCTAATATCAGTTCATATTCCAATCCTCCTCCTATGCTAAGGGTTCAAGCATTGTCTTTGCTCACTAATCGCTTTTCAGGCCCTTTCAACATAGAGCAGTCCTCTAGCTATTATTTCAGTGACAGTGACCTTTGCATGTGTCTAGGCCAGCTGCCTATGGAACGTCTCACGCTGACTGAGCCCTGGTGAGTTGGGATTGGAAGGAGTCAGAGAGGCAAAAGGTGCACAGCACAGAGTAGCAGGCACAGTGAACAGGACTTCCCATCACACTCAGAGTGGAAGACAAAGGCCCCCAGCCCCACACACCCCTAAC